>VZZY01015646.1:195362-206566 GCA_013400335.1 Eurystomus gularis
GGCGGTGGCTGGGCGGACCCGGCGGGCCCTGAGAGGGCGGAGAGCTGGCTGGAGGGGGAGGATTCTGCGCGGAGAGAACTGCGGCGGCTCGGCGGAGCAGAGCGGGGCCTGGCAGAGCCCACGCCGAGCGGCGGCGCCGTGAGGAGCAGCACAAAAGAGGAGCTCCTTGCCGCTGTCCGTAAGAAAACTGGGCCCAAGGGGAGCGTACCGGGTGACCATATGCATTACACGTTTGGGGTTATTCCTCACGGTGTTGCACTTGTCCCTGTTTTGGCGGGAAACATAGTGACCAAAGATAAGGGAAAGGCTGAGGTACTGAATGCCGCCTTTGCCTCAGTCTTTCATAGCAAGACCCATTGTTCTCTGTGTCCCCAGCCCCTGAGCTGGAAGGCAGGGACAAGGAGCAGAATGAAGGCCCCATAATCCATGGGGAAATGGTCAGTGACCTGCTGCGCACAGACACAAGTCTGTGGGGCCTGATGGGATCCACCCAAGGGTACTGAGGGACCGTCACATAGTGCTCATCAAGCCACCGTCTGTTATTTATCACCTGTCAGAGCTAAAGCCAGTTGGCAGCCGGTCACAAGTGGCGTTCCCCAGGGCTCAGTATTGAGGCCAGTTCTGTTTAACATCTTTATCAATGATCTGGATGAAAGGATTGAGGACACTCTCAGCAAGTTTCCAGATGACACCAAGTTGGGTGAGAGTGTTGATCTGCATGAGGGTAGTGAGGCTCTACAGAGAGATCTAGACAGGCTGGATCGATGGGCCAAGGCCAAGTGTATGACATTGAACAAGGCCAAGAGGTGGTCCTACATTTGGATCCCAGCAACCCTATTGCAGCAATACAGGCTTGGGGATGAGGGGCTGGAAAGCTGCTTGGCAGAAAAAGACCTGGGGGTGTTGGTGGACAGCCAGCCAAACATGAGCCAGCAGTGTGCCCAGGTGGCCAAGAAGGCCAAAGCATCCTGGCTTGTATCAGAAATGGTGTGGCCAGCAGGAGTAGGGAGGTGATTGTGCCCCTGTACTCAGCACTCGTGAGGCGGCACCAGTGTTCAGTTTTGGACACCTCACTACAAGAAAGACATCGAAGTGCTGGCGTGCATCCAAAACAAGGGCAGTGAAGCTGGTGAAGGGTCTTAGGAGGAGCAGCTGAGGGAACAGGGGTTGTTCAGTCTAGAGAAAAGGAGGCTCACTCAGGGGAGACCTTATCGCTTGACAACTCCCTGAAAGGAGGTTGTAGCAAGGTGGGGGTTGGTCTCTTCTCCCAAATAACAAGCGATAGAAGAGGAAACGGCCTCAAGTTGCATAAAGGGAGGTTTAGGTTGGACATTAGGAAAAATTTCTCCCCTGAAAGGATTGTCAAGCACTGGAACAGGCTGCCCAGGGCAGTGGTTGAGTCACCATCCCTGGAGGTATTTAAAAGACTGGTAGATGTGGTTCTGAAGGACATGATTTAGTGGTGGATTTGGCAGTCTTAATAACAGTTGGACAACCTAAACAATTCAGTGATTCTATGAGTCTCGTTCTTGTTTCTGTGGCGCTCCTTCAGCTTGTCAATGACTTCTGAATTCTCATCTTCACCTGCAAAATGGTTGGCCAAGAGCTTGGTCCCTCCTTGGTTTGTGTCCTCTGCAATATAATAACTATATTGCATGTCATCATTTGAGTCATGACCAATTAAAAGACCAAAGAAACCTGTAGCCAGGATAAATTACACCTATTGGATTTTTTAAAATAATATTGATATTGAAGTACTGAAAATTTTTATGCTTATAGATTTGGCCTTCCAGCCAGTTTACACCTATTTCATAGAATTTTCGTCAAAACCACATTTCTATTCCTTCTGTTGTGTGAGATTTGCTTTAAGATATACATCATCTGCTGCTTCTCTTGCACCTACATGGCTTGTAACCGTGTTGTGGAAGGAAATGAGATAGGTTTGACGTGATTTGCTCTTGACAGTTCCATGAATAGTCCTTATTCATCTTGGTGGTATTATGGAAGTAATTCAGATCTTGGCAGTTTCAGACCATTAGTTTTCAAAGATAAAAGAAGAGTGCAGATAGTGTCCTTTGTTGGTGTCTGTGGTAATATGTAATGGATCAGAGGATTTTACATCAGTTTAAAGCATTATTATAATAAACATTTCCTCTCTTTCACAGTGAGTAGAATTTTCACCACTGTCTTAAATGTTATTTTTTCACTTTTATTAAAAGCACTAATCAAGCGTTTTGCTAAAACTCACCATTCTCAAAGGCTTATTCCAGTGCTCATCTACCACACAATAATTACAACGATAAAAAGTGATTCTCATTCAACCTCTCATTTCTGTTGTACCTACATGAGCAAATTCTGCTTATCTAGCACAGACATCTGAAGAGGTCAAATAGTTTCCCTTGAGCAGCTGGAAGCAGTGTTACATTGCAAAATACCGTGCATGTCACAGGAATGAAATCAGTACTACAGGATCACAGGTAGGCATATAGTTTAGGTATCCAACACTTCCAAGTCTATACAAAGAAAAAAATGGCAAAAAAGTTCCATCATACACTCTTTGGTTCTGAGAATAGCTCTAACACCGATGGCAACAGCCCTCAAAAATCTTTTTGTGGGTTTGTTTTTTTGAAAAATCTCATCCAGGACAAAATGAAATGGTTTCTGGAAGAGTAAGCTGAAGGGGTTTTCCAAACTGTCACCTAAGAAAAAGCAATTCTCGGTATTTTTGGTTTTAATAATTTCTTTTAGCACTGGTTTGTTAATAGTAGGGGAGCTAATAGGGCAGTAGGTTGTATTGAATGTAAATATGAAAAGTAGAATTTGGCTATTAGAAAGGGATTAAATTTGCTCAGCAATAAAGCAGACACTATCAAAATACCTTGGTTGTTAATAGTGGAATACATTGATTACAGTTTGAGTAGTATTCAACCATCTCTACTAGTTGTGAAGACAATTTCGTCGATTATACACTTCTCATAATTGCTTTTGGCTTCCTATTTATATGCCATCCATGTACAGTGCTAAAATAGATGCAATCAAAAATTAACAAAGATTTTACCACCAAACTTGAGTCCTCATGGAAGCTTCGGGCAATCACTGCATCTTTCAGAAAATTCCACTCCAGACTTTTCAACGGTTGAACAAAATGAAAACCACAATATTTAACTTTCATGCAAATTGATAACATTTTCTTTAAGTAAGTGCAAGAAAATCTACTTAACCATGAAGGAAAGTAACTTTTCTTCAATGTAAGGGGTTTACACGGAGCCAGAGGCAGATCCAGGAATATGATCTGGCGTTCCTGATTTCTCATCTCCTATGCTGAAGTAGAACTATTACTGATTTGACCCCACCAAAAAAAAGGACCCAGTGCCTCAGATGTTTAATAATGCTAGCATCTTCTAATGTCAAACAGCAGGCTGCTTTAGGCAGAATAGAGTCAACTGATGTTCTTCGCAAAGATAGGCATGTTTATAACTTTATAATGTTATGTTATATGTTTATAACTCTCCTTTATAGGGGACTTAGACCAAGCCTAAAGCAGAGTGCCTTAGAACATTTACAAGAAGCTGAGCAAGTTCCTCTCAATTCAGACCATTTATCTTTGCTTTCTTTTCCATCCCAGCTCCCTGGGTACGAAGACGGACTGGGTTTATGGCTCCCTAGAACAAAGTAGGCTTCTCATTGTAATTCGTTCAGAGGAAGATGGTTTTCTAGTGAATTCTTCATGAGAGCTCTTGGCCTATGGATCTTGACACTAAGGTCTAAAAACCAACTCTATCACATAAATAAATGTAATTTGCATTTTTCAAACATTTTTCAAACTACTACCACTAAAGGACTGCGCTGTACCTTTTAAAACATTAATCAAACTTTGACATGAGGAAATACAATGGCATTACAGGAAATAGACTATTGATAGAAAATACCAAAGTGTTTTGACACTAAGTGATTGCTGAATTCAGACTTGGCTTACTAGCTTACATTTGGGACTCAGAAAAGCCGTTTGAAAAAAGGATGTTTGCAAAGCAGGGTGGTGGTGTGCAACCTGCCTCTTGAGAACGGGCTCTGGCCCATCTTAACTGCTGAACCAGGACCAGAATTTTTTTGTGAGCAAGCCCTGGCCAAAAGTATGTCAGGAACCATTAAAAATAAAGATAAGTTGCACTGTCCAAGAACATTTCCTGCAATTAACTTCCTACAGTACAGATGTAGCCCAGAGGTTCACCTGAAGGTGTGCTGAGTCATCCTCTAAGCTCCAGAGTGTAATGCTTAGATCAGTGTTTTCTATAACAGGAGTTAAATATCTCATATTTTTGCAGGAATTTGTTTGTGGACACCAAAATTAAGGTGGTTTTTTTTTTAGCCTGGATGTGGCCCTCACTCAGTCTGTCACTGTGAAGACAATTATTTTTGTATGGGCAACAGAGTATCCAGTGCAAGATTAAATATCTGTAATCAATATTAAAATATCCCAAGTTAGAGTAATTGTTTTACCCAGTTATTCATAGAAATGTAAGCCTCTAGCAGTTCCAAGAATTATCTGTGAAATAAAAAGCTCTTCAAGAAACAGACATACCAAATACCATTTTTCTATTCTGTTAGAACATCAAATATTGAAGATAGTGCTTTACTTGCACTCTGTAGCAGCTATTTAGCATCTATTGTAAAAGAAACTGTAACCCTTTGGCATCTTGAAAAAAGAACAATCAAAGATTATGTGAAAAAAATTTTCATCACTGCAGTGCTTCTGAGGTATCAAATAATAAAGTAATAAAATCACCCCAAATGAGTTCAGAAACATGCATTTAAAAGATCTGTGCTTTAAGAAAGTGTGAAAATTAAAAAACAATTCTTGACACTGGAAGCTCTTTGAAAAATGTTAAGCCACACTGGAAGTCATAGCAGGAAGCCACATTATTTCTTGACATGTGGTCTATTATCTTATTTGACTCCATGAATATTCATTAGAATTTACAATCTTCTATTCTTTAGCTCACTGCATTAAACATCTGCTTTTTTTTCCCCACAAGACCTGAGGGGAAACAAGATCACCTTCTATTCCTGTTTTTTAAAATCATGAAAGGATTATATATACACTATTGTATTAGCTGAAACAAACCATCAAAAATGAAAGCCTGATGGCAAGTGAAAGTCCTACAGCTGACATTTGTTCTAAGGGGAATAAAATTTTAAGAAAATCCCATAGATCAGCATTACTGTATCTGTATACGACGCCGTGCCATGGCAAAGCGAGATACCCATTTGTGTTGTAATGCAACGATCTTGCACTGAAGGGAATAAAAAGCCAAATTCTGTTCAGCCCTGCTTGGCTCGCTGAGCTCTGGCAATCTTGTTCAACTATGCCACGAAAGAGGCTGCTGTGTTCTGGAAACAACAGTTCCAACAACCGATACATGACAGACCAAGCATATAATTAATGCCCCTCAAACTTACCCAGTATTATCGTGATGCACGGCAAATAGCACTTGGGATGACTTCAGAGGTTTGCTATTCAGAGAATTTCCTAACGACCTATCATTTGTGTGCATGCTTTCCCGACTGGGGGCGAGGGGGGAAATGATAAGAGCTGTGGCTCCAGGAGAAAGCTTTTGGCCTGAAGCTGTGTAAGATTTTTATTTTGAAAGTCATCCATATAAATGCAAAAAAAAGATGACATGCAGCCTGATTATGCCTGCACACGCCACAGTAACCGGAGGCACGGAGTCCTCCAGGTACACAGAGAATAATAAATGACCTTTCATACTCTGTGAAAGGAGCAGAAAGAGCCACATCTCAATCCACATACATGTTTAGTAATAACATGAGGCTTTGTACCAATACTCTGATAATTTTACATATGGCATCTGCTGAAAACGTGGAAACTCGGGCTCCAGCTCCTAGAACAGGGGTCCTCAAACTACGGCCCGCAGGCCAGATATGGCATTCTTTTTCCTGTTTTTTTGTGCACTACTACAAATAAAATATGTGCAGTGTGCATAGGAATTAGTTCATTTTTTTCCAAACTATAGTCCAGCCCCCGACAGTGTCTGAGGGACAGTGAACCAGCCCCCTGTTTAATAAGTTTGAGGACCCCTGTCCTAGAAGATATTGATGCATTTTTGTCTATAGCAACACCCTCACATTACTATCAAAAATTGCTCTCTGAAAATAATAAAAAAGTTAACTTACAAAACAACACTTCTGCAGTACTAATTGCTATTGCACAAGTGTTTACCAGGTAAAGAGAGCAGTGATGCTGCAATACCTGGGGAAGAGAACAGAATTTAATTCCTTTACATGGCAGGGGTGGAGGACAGTATCCAGCATAACAGGGACCAATAACCCAGGGGCTGCGCAGCACAGCACAATCACTTGGTGGAGCGACCTCGGGTCTGCGCCAAACTAACCCTGGATGTAGGGCATAAAGAATGTAGGACCTGTGCTCCACAGTGCCTGCAACAGGGACCAGTGTAAATGCCTCCTCCATTCGGAGGAACCCAGTTTACAACACCCATCTAAATCAGTCAGAACAGATTAGCTCAGTGGCTTGAAGCAAAGCAGAACGGCCACCTACCACACTACCAGACCAGTACCAGGCTCTGTGCAGGTGTGGTCAGCAGCTCCATATGCAGCATAAGAAGCTGAATTTCACTGATTAGAGCTGGCCTGAGTGGATACACTGAGCTTGCTCGGGGATGGCAAACAGCTGTACAGATGCAGACTCTCACTGAGCACTCTTAGTTCTGTTTGCTCCAGGTCCTGTGACCATAAGGTTGGCCTTTCATAGCTAGATGGATGCTTTTCCTCTGAAGCACCACTGCTTCCATTTCTGTCCTACATCCAAGTTGTTTCCATGCACTCCTGCTGTGTAGAACCCAGATCTCAAACTCAGAAGACCAGGGAAGCAAGTACAAAGACATTTGACTGTGCCTGCAGAGACCAGCCTAGATCTGGTGTTGCAACTTAAGGTTGGCTCTGCACGGGAAAGGACTGTATTTTATTAGATTAGCTCAGTTCTGTGAAAAGAAATTGTATCACTTCTAACACCTATGAGGTGTTACAATTAGACCCCATGGTACATACTGTAGGTAGGCTGCTCCCACTGCTCTGTTGATTTCGGGCTAACAGGGTACAGAAGTCCTTTTAACATCAGTGTCTGTCAATCATGCAAAATTTTGGCATGGGAGACATCCAAGCAGGGAAAAAATACAGTAGTTAAATGTCACAGACAAATGAACGTGCCTGACACCTGTAGAGAAAAACTATGATTAATAGCATTCTTATTTCCTTTAGGCAATCATGGTAAGCAAACAGATTGCATGTCTTTATCTGGCTCCCTTTTTTTCCTCCAATAAAGACAAACTTCTGCTTCTCACTTAGAAAAGCTGTAATTATACCTACCACAGCCTTCACACTGAATCTGTAATTTTGTTCAGAACTTTAATTAACTTTTGATTACTCTAAATTTAACACATCCCAGTATCTGTTTTGTAAATGCATGAAGGACTAAACAAAACACTAATCTATTTTTAATAGTGTATTTATTTTTTGCTACATACTTTAAACACGCATAAAATCAACTGTTCAAATCACAGGATCGCTCTTCCACAACAAGAATACCAGCCCTCACTGGAAAAAAATTCTGACATTTGTGGAGACAGTAACTTGGCTCTGCTGGAAGAGCTGAAGAAGTGTACCAACTGTGAAAATACAAAACCAGGGCTGAAGAAGTCATGGCCTTCTTCAGAGCTGTGGTGCAAACCAGAAAGGTAAAAATCACAGTGCTATCTCTTCCTTTCAATCTTCCCCACATGTCTGCAACGCTTCTTTTGAAGGCTAAAAAGATCTGGGGTCTGTCTGGAAGGCAAAGTTGATAACTGTCCCGCATGTGTTCTCTGGAAGAGCTATTCCTGCTTTACACCCATGTTGTGCAATACTTGTGATCTTTGAGTGACAGGACTGCTATTCCACCCCATTTCTGCTGCTTGCCTTGCACTAGGGAAATTCTTTGTGCCTTCTCCCAACATTCCTTATTTGTATGCCTCTAGAGGAAGGAGGATGATGGTTGGGAGCCAGACATACTCCTGACCTTCACGTCTGGACAGCACTTTCAATAAGAGAGAAGTCAATAACTAAACACAGTCATTGTGATATGTCTGTACTTAGACAAAATTATTCTAACACCATCACCTAATATTCTCTACACCACTGTTCAGCGATATCTTCTCTCTTAAGCTAACCAGCATTGCAGCTAGCAATTCTGAGGCTGCAGAAATAAGAAAGCTTAACTGGGTCCTGAACTAGACTGAGAAACAAGCTACCAGAAAAAAAAAAAAATCAAGTATGAGGAGCCAGATAGCTCATCACAGATAGCATGAGCAGGCTAAGTAGCTCAAAGCCAGAAGCAAAATAAGTAAACTGGGAGCAAAAGAGAAGAAAAGGGGATCATTATCCAACAGAAAACAAAGGACTTGACGCCGTTCAGGATGTAAGATTGTAAACATCACTGCAAAATCAAAGCACCCTATCATTCTGAGCTGTCTTGTTACAGTTCTAACATCTTAAAGATATGCAATGATTGTTCTTTCTTTGAGGGATATGATCTATTATTTCAGCATGGCCAAATTAAAAACTGTACTTTATTTAAATATTAATCTCAGTTTAAAAAGTATTTTGGGGAATTTTCCTTCTCTCCTGATGAAGCTATGCAATTCATGGCTGCAAATTCCACTTTCCAGGTCACCCCTGATGAAAGAGCCTTCTAACAGCAACCTCTAAGAGCCAGCACAGCAATCCATCAGTTCTGTCTCACCCTTCACAGTGGTAGTGGCATCCACCTGTGATTCTTTACTAAATGTTTCTAAGTGATTTAACTAAGTACTCTTTCTTTCCTTATGTGCCCTGATAGTTGTCTACTTCCTTTTTTTTTTAATCTCTGTGTGTGGGAAGGGAGAGTTCCATACTGGAAAATGGAGAAAATAAAATGTTTAAATCTTATTCTTCCCTTGACACTCTACAGCCTTTCAGCTACATCTGTCCCACAAGAAGTAGTTCTATGAAGATACAACCCTTACCAGCAACCTATTTTGTATCTTTACTATCTAAGTGCCACTGCAGCTTTGTGTAGTTTCCTATCAAAACGGATGACACTACCTAGGAGCACTCTGTTGATATGATGGAGGCTTGAAAGACCTTTGATCTTGGTTTCAGACACCAGACACCATAGACAAAGGAATAACATCCAAGATACATCTTGTCCCTTCAGAGTTCCAGTCAACTACTGCCCTTGCCAAATGGTATGCAACACCTCACTTAAACAAACAATCATCTCCTAGGGAAGAAACCAAGGCCACTTGAGGTCATTTTGGTACTGAATGACCTCTAGCATTTCACTCTCTGATAAAAGAGAAAGCCAAGTACCCACAGAAGCAGAGCTCCCAGCACCCACCCCCCTCTTCACAAAAGGATTCATTCCATTAAACATACATGAAATATGCATGACCATTCACACAAAGGGTAAGGAAAAACACATGTTCACCAACATTTGTGAGAAATGGTTCATACTGCCATCTGCCCCTCTGAAAGGGAACCGATGGGAAGACAACCAAAAATGTCTTCTGGGTACCAGTTCAAAACACCCACTCTCTGCTCCAGTGACAACAAGCAGTGAGGATACCAGAAATATTCTGGGACAGCTGTCAAATCCAAAACATGCAGAAAAATGTCTTTTAATAAAACTGTTAAAAATACCAATATATTTTATGCATGGATATATTGTTTAGATGTCAAGAGGTTCTTTTCTGTATAAAAACCACAATCAAATCCAAACTCTTACCAATGAATTCATTATCATGGCATACAAAGAGAGGTCCTTAACCTAACTACTGGCCAATAAGATTCAGGAAATTCAAGATGCATTACAACAAAATGAATTTGGCTTTCCAAGGAAAATATGACGTAATTCCACCAAGAATCCATAAATAATTATGCCATACTAGTTTTTCTATACACTGTTTCACAGACATTTGTGTTGGAACTTACACATGAATAAACGTTCTCCATCAAATCCTTGTGAAAGTAACAGTGCTGCAACAAAGGGCAATCAATATCCTTGTATATCAATATCCCTTTATAATCCACTTACAGCACTTGCTCAGACTGTAGTGTAATCCATTTTCCTGAACAATCAATTTATATCACAAATACATACGGAAGAAACTCTTATTTTAAATTGATTTCTATCTCATTAAACATTTCTTAATGAGTCTGGGGATACAGCTTTGGAGTAAATGAACAGAAGGTATTTTAAATAAAATTAGCTGAGTTTAAAAAACAGCTCATACTTAACAACACTCTACAACTAGCAGAAATGAGCTCCTCTATGCACTAACCACCTTGTGCGATTTCCTCCTCTTCCACGGAGGTTTGCTTTGGGAAGAGCAACCTCACTGAACACTCATGCAAGATAGAATGTTATTTTAAAATAACAGACAGAAGACGAATATATCTCAGTACGTAACACTGGCTGTGCACGAGTGCATATTGCCCCCAGCGGTGCAGAAGCAATCTTCAGTAATCTTGCTCTGTGACTGAGGCCACGTAATAAAATTTGACTTCTTACCCACACTGCTACATATCTTTTTTTTTTTTTAACATGGTTATGAAAATAAAATCTGAGTTCTGCATCGCTCTATCCTGACTTTGCTGAAGCCAACATTATTCAGAACTTACGCCTTCCATCTGAATTGCGACAGATACAGCTCCTCTAATTTCAGAGCAATTCAATGAGTATCAGGGCATGCTACCAAAAACCTGAAAGACAGTAGAAGAAGCAGTTGCAATACTTTTTTCCCCATTAGCAATGGGATCTCATTTCAGAACTGTGCACGGTTTTTTAGGTCACGCTTTTGATGCGTAGCTATCCAGACCCCTTTTAAACGCCCTGTTTTCTGCTCCCTCTGCTCCAAAGCAGTATCATCGAAGACAAATGCTCCAGCTCGCTAGGTTCAACTCAGCCACCTGAAACACAAACAGTACTTTGTCTTTAAAGAAGAAAAGTGACGCACAATATTCCCATTCATAATTTTCTGTTTCATGCAGGAACTACACCGCATGCTGTTCTTACCCCAAGCATGTACCTTTTTCCCACCAGAAGACGAGCAGAGCGTTCACTTCTCGCCACGGGCTGCTTTCAGGTACCC
>VZZY01015646.1:209913-224252 GCA_013400335.1 Eurystomus gularis
CTATGGCAGGACTGTCTGAAAGAAGACTTGTGAGGGGATGTTGTTGAGTTCAGTGTTGGTCTGTGTGATCAGGCAACTGATGGAAGCCTAAAATGATGATGGCTGAACTGGCACAACAAGTTGAGATAAATTTTGCAGAATATATTTGAGTTTTGCTAATGAAATCCTGCGAAATTCAGATGAAAGTATTTAGTAAGGAGAATAAGGAAGGAGTTCCTTGTTTTTACTGCCAAAGGGCAGAAGAGCAGTGTTTGGAGGCAGCACTGCTGAGGCTGGCTGTGTGGCTTAAGGGGCTGGGTGCTTCGCTACTTCATGATGCAGGTTGCCTGGTCTGATGATTACTTAGGACAGTTGTATAACAAATGCCAGTGTTGCAGAGTAACTTGGTTTGATGATTTATTTATGTAGGCATTTTACTGGTAACAGTCAATCCACACAGAGCACAGTTTCCCTGCCCAACCGCCTGCCTGTCACTGTGTAAGTTCCTTGCGGTGGCTGTTTGCATGTCAGCATGTTGAATTGATTGCCTTCTTTCTTGGGTTATTTTGCTTGATTTTTTTCCTGCATTAAATATAGCTCTGAAGAGCAATTGACTAGACTCGAATAAGTTATAGAAGGCCTTCAGCAATGGCAGCGTTTTTGCTTTGATCCAAAAGGTTCACACCTTTGCCCATTCCTTACACTGGCAAAAAAGCACCGGTCTTAGGACACCTGAAACATTAACATAAGATCAGAGGCTGTCCTGCATTATTATCAGATTACCTCTTGAAATTGCATTCAATGTTACATCTTCTATACAATTAAGAAAGCTAAAGAACAAAAAAGTGAGACGTAACAGGAGGTTGAAACATGGTTGCACGGGTTGAAAATAGCATTCAGCCACAGTTCTCTGTCATAGTTGAAACCGTAGGTTTCAGCTTACAAATAGTTGAATAGTTTTCAACTATAACATGGTTGAAAAGTATTCTAGAAGATCATAAACATGCAATATAAATAGAAGCATCCTCTAGCAGCTTTAATTTGCTTCTGAATTTTTTTTTTTCATTTAACCTTCTGTCCCTCCAATTTCCCTCAATATGTATGTCTCATCTTGGGATTAAAAAATATATTAAAAAATAGGCATCAAATCATGAGTGAGACTGGAAAAATAATGAATGTTTTTACTTAATCTTTAGCTGTCTGGCTTTAGGACTTGCAGATGTCATTTACCTTTTTTTCTTTTTAAATGAGCTGCTTGCTGAATATTGTTACTTCTCTGTATGAGACTGTGCAAAAACCAGTCGCAGGTCTCAGAATTAGAATGATTGTCTGTGATGTGTGCGGTATCAGAGTCACATAGTTCTAATGCAGTGGTCAGATATATACAATGTAAATGTGTTTGGCCTCTTTTATCACAAATGCTTTTATTAGTAGGTGTGTGTGTGTTGTTATTTATTAATATCCGATGCTGGTCTGTTTCTGCAACTAAGCTAAGCATGTAAGGATATTCAACTTCTGGCAGCTTGCCTTTCTCTCCCTTATTCAAACAGATGGTTGGAAATGTCATTTAAGGTTCAGGCCATCAAATTTCTTATAGTGTTTATGAAATAACGGCAGTCATTTGAGAACCTATATAATATTCTGCAGTGGTCAAAATAAGGTTTGAAAAGAGCCATTTAAAGCTTTTGAAAGTTCTTAGCATGTGACATTTTGGCTGAAAAGAGCGTTCTCTTCTTCCAGAAGTTAGTTACTCAAAAACTAGTTAAGAAGGCATAGCTCTTCACAGTCGTTGCTTTGAGCATTTTGTTTAATCTCTGCAAAAACAAAGGGATAAAATCTCATGTATGTAGCTAATTTTTCTCCACCAAAAACTTTATTTTTCCTTTTTCATTTTTATTTAAAGGATAAAGAGAGGAAAAATTGAAAAAAAGGTATTTTTAAGAAACTTCACATTTCTTATCCTTTCACTTTGATAATATCAGTATTAATGACTCCTTCCTGCCCTAATCTAGTTAGCATCTCTTAGGTGGTATTTCATGAGCTGACATTTATTTTTCTTCTAACAAAAATATGAAGATTCTGACTTTTGACAAAACAGTGGTCAGGTTTTTTTACATATGGTATGCCTGTGGATATTATATGCCTTTTTTTTTTTTTCCACAAAGACGTTAAACCATTGAAGTATACTTGTGTGTGAGACACAATTGCTGTTGGCTCGGCGCCTGGCAGTTTGTCTTAAAAAAGCACAGGTTGTTGCACACACATTTCTCGTGAACTAACCAAGAGAGCAGAAAAGCTGCACAAGAATTTCCTTGTGCTTTCTCCTCAGTACAGACGTAATTCTTCCCGCAAATAGTTCTTACAAGTAGTCTTTCTGAACGCTAAAGAAGTGGCATATTCTTTACACAAATCAGGGGAAAGGTCCCATTTCACCAAAAAGACTTCACCCAAACGGATGAATAACATCTTGAACAACTTTATAATATTCTGAACAGCTGCATAGTTGTTGGTCATTATATTTAAATCAACCATCATATTTAAGTCTTTAATTAAACAAACCCTGTATTTTTTCAGAATCCTGTACTAGATTACTTTTAACATCAAAATATAACTGAGTTCACTTACATGTCCTGTGGTGTTTGTCATGTTTCATAATTGGAAATAAACTCGTCATTCACACTGAAAAATGTTTTATGTTTGATAGGAAAAAAGCTTAAATTATTTCCTGTGCTGGATTTAAGTACACTAATTCATCTTGTCACCTTGTCTACGTTAATACTGTATATGGTACATTCCAACTAAATTTGGCTTCCCACGGAGCTAATAAATTGGCTTAATTGTACGTAGAGGCATTGTGCAGATAATCAGTATATATCTCAGGAGCTTCCACAGTGTGGTGTGTAAAGTTGATGTCTGAAGCTATACTAAATAACTAAAACTACTCTTGGAAGCTTTTTTTGTTGTGTAGTTTTGTCATTTTTTATACTGGCGTTAATGATAAGTGTACATGGTGGGCAGTGAGAAACATTGACATAGTTTTCTGTAATCTTTCGTAGGTCCATAGAGGGCTTGTTATCTACATATGCTTCTTCAAAGGTGCTGATGAGGATCTCATTCCAAAAATTGGTATGATATAATCCTTATAAATTCTTGTGTTGTTTGGAAAAGAGGAAAAGCAGTAGAGGCAGAGAAGGCAGCAACTATTTGGACAAGGAGTCAAAAAGCCATCAGGTGGCATAATTCCAAATCAATCACATGGCCAAAAGGACAGCTTGGTTGGTCCTGTTTCTTTTGACAACTGTCCATACCTCTCACTCTGTCTGTCTGCTCATGATTGACCTGTTAGAAAATCAGTTCTCATTATGATAACTTGCTAGCAAACAGAGAAAGTGCTGCACCTGCTGTTTGACATGTTGCATGTGTCCAGCAACAGGTTCAGTCCAGGGCAGAACTGAATTTAGAGAAAACTATTTTCAAATAATTCGTGGCTTAGTTTGAGAAGTGTTTTAACACTGATCTCACTGCATGTGCAGGATATTTAAAATTATAGCCAGTAGAGGGAGTAGGATGGATAACTAAACAGTCTCCTTCCCATCTCATTTCAATGATACCCTGTTAGCATTGCAAGGGCAGTTTTCTGGCTCAGAAGTGATAACAGCGATATCTGCAAGTTTTTTCCCTCTTCTCCACATGCATTTTAACATTTACATCAGAGCGAAGAAGATGCTGTGGATAA
The DNA here is from genome assembly GCA_013400335.1 of Eurystomus gularis. Classification (NCBI taxonomy): domain Eukaryota; kingdom Metazoa; phylum Chordata; class Aves; order Coraciiformes; family Coraciidae; genus Eurystomus; species Eurystomus gularis. The sequence continues at coordinate 213,629 of VZZY01015646.1, forward strand.
GGTCAAATGGTAGTGATTTCGGTCTTAACACACTGATGTTTTGGCTTGAGGGTTTTTGTTTTGTTTTGTTTTTAACTTTCATTTCATGTCTTCTCCCTCCTTTCCTCCATCAGTAGCACTGGATCACCTGGGAAGTTCCATGATGCCATGTGTTTGTAATCCAGATAAAAGTGCCCCTTTTCTGTGGCTGGCTAATATTAGTGGTTTTGCAAAAGGTCTTATAACAGCAGTCTATTTCAGGCTGCTTGCTGTGACCAGCAGAAAGACTTGGCAGTGCCGATACTATTGAAAGTGCTGAAAGCAGCTCCTGGGGGGTTCTTTCTTGGTCTTGGAGGGCACAGTCTTTCTGTGATGCTAAGCTAAGTTGAAATCCTTGGGTGTTTTCAAAACTATGACATGAAAATTGAACTTGTGCTTGTGAAAATTTCATGAGAGTGTTACTTGAGAATAATGACCCTTTCAGCTGTGTAACAGCTGAAACAGGCCAGAAAAAGAAAGTTCTGTTTCCTATTAGGAGATTCATCTATGGCCATCCTCCTTAAGTGTCTATCTTACAGAATAGTTTTTCCTAAATATATTTTGAAACTGTTTAAATGAGTGGGTTTGGTTCTGGAATCACAACTCAGCTCTTTTTGCTTCAAACAACATTAAACTTTTATGGGTTTGAAGGAATGACTAGTATCCTCACAGCTTTTAGAGAGCTGGAGGAAGTGTGGGGGGAATTATTTGATTTATTGTAGAAACATTGGAAAATACAATGTTAGTAAATAAATTGATTTTATTTGCAAATTTATATATTCTGGCTTATGGGCCAAATTGCATCTTCCTGCCCATTTTCTCTCTCAAAAGACAAGCTGGCACCTGCACGTCTCAAAGTAGAGAAGGGCACTCACTTCACTTGAGACCAAACTGCTGAGCTGTAGCTTCAGCCCAGATCAGTGCTGGGTCCTGCTGCAAACTACCGCAGCCAAAATGAAAAGACGGTTGGGACAGAAACTTCTCCAAAGTGCACTGAAGATGGTGTTATCTACTACAACGTGTAGTGCTGTGCAAGTGTTGCCTATTTGAGAACCAGGCAATTAAGTTTTGGTCACCGATTGGATCCTGGGTTCCTCTGGGAGTGTCCAGCTAGGATTTCAGACAGCCAACCATTTCCTCCAAAAAATAACTCTTTAGACATACCAATATAAGTATCCTTCATCTTCTTCACAATACTCAGACATTTTAGTTGGTTAATAGTATTTATTGGCTGTCCATGTTTAATTTCATTTGTAAGCAGCTTCTGTTACTTGAATAGTTTGTCATGCATCGCAATGTTTGTTGAATCTTGTTTATGATGTTACATGAGGTCCTGCTTAATTTCCTTGGGTTACACTAACTCTTATTTTTATTTGCAGTCAATATGCTGTTGAATGTTAAATTAAGTGAAAATGAAAGCGGCGAGTACGTTTCAGTTCTTGATTTACCAGGCGACGTGCTGATCATACCGCAAGCTACCCTAGGTGGTAAACTGAAGGGAAGAAAGATGCAGTACCATGCAAACATTGAAAAAGAAAAAGGGCTGGAACTTTATTCTCAGTTTGTGACTTTGTGCGAAAAAGAAGTGGCTGCCAGTGCCAAATGCATGGAAGCAGGGGTTCTCATCAAGCACGGCACGTATGGAAACAGGCAGGTGTTAAAACTGGATACAAATGGGCCTTACACTCATCTGATTGAATTTTGAAAAAGTAAATGATATCCTAGATACAGTGCTTGTCTTTTTTTCTTTTTTTCTTTTTTCTTTTTTTTTAATTTCTAAGCATTACTGTACTTAGATGGTTTGGGAGATACAATGTAAGAAAGACTTTTGCTCATCTGTACTGATGTTGCCAATCCCAGTAAACAGAAGGATGCCTGAGACTGCTTTGCAGTAACAAATACGTATTTTATGCCCATACTCATCTGAAGTGGGTGGTTGGACTAAATGACCTTTAAAGGTCCTTTCCAACCCAAAGCATTCTATGAATCTATGAAGTGTACTCAAAATAATTGAACATGTATAATTTGGAAAGCTGTATGAACAAAAACGGTGTAATGCATACACTTCTTACTACAAAATAACAACAGAAGCGTTACATGAATTAGCTATTGTAAAGTACACTTGAGGAAGTGAAGCTTATAGATTAAAAAAAAAAAATGCTATAGAGGTACTTGTTTGTTCCCAGATTTCCTGAGTCAGGCAGCTTTTGTCTTTCTGTTTTCTGTCTATAAAATAGCAATGCTTTCTAGCTAACAAATATATTGAAAGCACAAATTCACTGAATTTTTAGCCTCTTTGAGAGCAGGTACTAAATAAGAAATTCCATTCTCTCATCCAGAGTGTGGAGGGGTGGGACACTTAAGGTAGTACTAGGACTGAACATGGGCAATCCTGGGAAGAAAAAGTGGCACATCTAGAAACTGAAGTCAGGGCAGTACCACTGAATTCCTTTCTTGAAGCCGGTACTCCGAAATCTCCTCTGATGTGTTTTGATAGGCTGCTTGCTGTAGCTTAGTCTGTGTCCTTGTTACTTTGATCTTGTTGTCTACTCAATTCTTTCGTAACAGAGCCTCAGGAAAACGACTGAACTATTCCAATGAAAACAAAAATTGAAATGGTAGGATGTATGCTGCCATCTCATTTTTCCCCTGCTGCTATTGCTTCCTTCCAGCTTTTTGTCTATTGAGTCCACCAGGCAGAGACTAGCTTATATTTCTTTTATATACAGTGTTGGTACATTTGGGGCCCCATTCCCAGCTGACCCCCTATGCAGTACTGTTGTAAACATTATTATCAGATGGTATTAAGAAGATAAAATGGGAAACTCTGTCTTGTAAGGCAGTAAGAACAAAACAGCTACATTAAAATGTGGCAAATTCAAAACTGTTTCCAGTGCATTCATCCTGTGAGTCAAGTTTCTCTTTTGCTGCAGCATCAATGTTTTTGAAGTCAGTAATTTAGAAGGGTTCAAAGTGAAATTAGACAATTACATGGTTTGCAGTAATTATCTAGAATTCCCATCCAAATAATAAATTCTTCTGGAAAAGATGTAAAACCTCATGGTTAGCGAGCATGCCAGCTTGTGCAATCTTAAATTGTAGGTCAGTAGTTATGAATATTCTGTCCTTTATATTTTTAAAAACATAACTGAATGTGTACTCTGCAGGCTCAAACTCTGCCATGAGAATCACTCTTTTTTTTGAACAGATACAAAGCTCATTGTTTTGATAAAAGAGTAATGAGATTTTTCTGATTAACGTAATGTATTGTTAATAGTTATGAAATACCTAAGATTGTTGAATTCCTGGCAACTGGTACTCTCACAGTTGAAAAGAACCTATTCACACAAATGGCCTGGAAAAATTAGCTAGGACCCAAATAACATATTTATTTTTAATAATTAACAGTTATGATAAATACGAGTCATGTTCTAAGTTCTTACAAGCGACATTTAAATAAGAATGTCCTGATGTGAATAGGTAATACAAATTCATTACGATCTGTGTGCGTGAAAGAACTTTTTTTATTCCTCTTTCTTTTGGAGACCAAGTCCTAAACAGTGCTGAGTAATACCACTTCTCACTGACCTTACAGGGACTGCAAGAATTCAGCGTATCTCAAAAATTGATTCCTTGAGGTATAATACAAAGTCTGCAGTTTTTAATTTTCTTTTTTTCCTGAATCCAGAAAGATCTTTGGAAGCCTGGCAATTCATTCTTTATATTTCAAGAACTCTGCAAGTTCTGAGAGGTTTGAGCTTGAAAACATTTAGTGAAAAACAGACTTTGGACCAAACTCCATCTCGTACTGACCTCTCACGTAAAACACACATAAACTTATCTATATTTCAGTCATTCTTGGCACAAGACAGAACTCTTAAGAGTTTCTATGAAAAGGTACTGTCTTTGTGCATTATCTGCCCATTTCTGATTTATTTGTGTATCCATCTTGGAGTACTGATTTCTGACATCTTCTGCTCCAACGATCGGCAGCTTGTTGAATGCTATGCCCTCTGTAGTACTTTATTTATATCTACTATTGATTCACAATCCATTTACTGAAAGCCATTTCTGAATAACATGATGGCCCGTACTGATGAAAAAAATTGATTAAAATTATTTTTTTAAAGCTTATTCCTTTCTGACATGAATATAAGCTTTAAACAGATGACCTGGCACTGCTTTAAATAGTTGCTATACTATGATTAGACAAAAGCTCAAATAACGATCCTGTTCTATACTTAGAGAATATCAATTGGAAGATGCTTAATATTCTCCACTTCCTTGAAATAAACTATAATATCAGGAGTCATCATTGTGCTATTCTGGTGTGGCCTCCAATTCAATTGTCACACAGCAACTGTTATATTGGGTTTTTGCGACCTTGTTTGCAGCGTACACACCCAGTGCGCCTAAGCTGAGTGTGGGTGGACTATGAACTGTCCTCATAAAACTCACAGGTTCAGGTGCAATAGCTTGTTTTCTAGTCAGCAGTATTCCTGCCTCCTTCCCATGCCCTTGATAGAAATATTTACCTCTGCTGCTACATACAGTATGCAACACACAAGTATTAATCCAGAACTGGAAGGTAATAAACGGCATGTAGCCCAGTAATACCAGTAACAATGCTGCAACTGTATTGCTATTGCTAGTAAGAGTCCACGGGCTTTGTCCTGAGTTTGCCAGACCTCAGGATGGAGGCTTATCACATGTGCTTTGTCTGAACTTTCCCTGGTATTCCTGGAGCTTTGGTTTTACTTATTTAGCTGTAACAATAATTTTTCTCGTGACAGGAGACTATGGCTAATTTGTTTTATTTTTGCATTATGGTGTAACCACAGTTTTTCTATAGATATTAAGTAGTTACTCTATGTGTAATAATAGATTTAGGACTCTAACATGGTATTACAGCCTAGGGAAATGGAGGCCAGTTGGAACAGCAGCAACCTTGAGAAGTGGAGAGACAAGCTGCAGTGTAGAGGAGTAGAGGCATGGGATGACGAGCGATGGGGCACAGGCTGGCTCTGCAGACCCCAAGGCTATAAACAACTTGCCAGTGGTCAGTTAAAGATATGCAGACCTGGAGCTGGACAAAACTAGTTTTAGGGGTAAAAAAAGAGAAGAAAGAACAAGTACCTAAGATAAATAAAATACAAAATATATATTTGGAGGCCCATGAAGAAAAAGCAAGGTGTAAAACTTTGTTAGAAAACATTTAAACATAGCCCCAGGTGAGAGCTATTTCCAAAAGACAAAAAAGAGAGAAAGAAGAAGAAACCGTAAACAGCAACATCACACTCCTGCTGGCACAGGACTGAGGCTGCTGAGGATCGCCTGTGCTCCTGCTGCAGGGAGGTGAAAGGGTAAGCGTGACATCAGGAGAAGGCGTAGGTACTAGGTAGTGCAGCCATAACAATTTTAACCGTTGTTTTATTATTGAGTTTCTATACAATTTATTTATTTTTATTTCCTTCCTTTTTCAGCAATAATTAGATCTGGACCAATAATAATTCTTTCATTAGGTTGCTACGGTTGCAATTGTACTACTAAACATCTTGTGTGACTTTACACATAGAGTGGTTTGGGGTATTTTTGCCTATGACAAGATTTTGCACAAAACAGCTCCTGGAGACAGTTGCTCCCCCCTGCTGAAATGGCACCCACTTGACGGGCTGCTGGATATTAGCCAGCCTCTGTGGTGCTTTTCACCAGGTCCTTTGTAGTCCTTTTCACAGGTGATGTCTGACCTTGTTTACCACAGAAGCTGCATGAAAATTTCTTCATTCTGACACAATGCAACCACTGCTTTTAGCCTCTGCTTGAGAACAAAGCCAGTTCTCTCAGTCTGAAGTATCTACTTGGATTTAAAAGCATGAACCTCTATCTCATCGCTGGTATAAAACCAGCTTCTTTGGAGAAGGAGGTATGAATTTTTTAAGCTTCCAGTATTTTCTGCTTTTGGTCTCTAGTGGTCTCTACTTTGCTGTGTGGTCTCCTTCAAACACATTATGTTTCTCTTCTGAAGCTGGAGTGGCCATATGCCATTGAGGGCTAGAGTGGTCTCCAGAAATCCCTAGGCATCACCTGAGGTTTGCCATCAAACCCTTATGTGACTGGCTTCGTCTCTTAATTTCTTTGCATCTCAATTCTCATCTAATACATGGATATTTAGTTTTTGTCAGTGTGTTGCTACTTAAGAATGTACATTGAGCAAAACAATAACTATCACTATGTTTAGTTTATTGCGCAGCACAGGGAGGCTGGACTCCCCTGAGATCCACCACCTGCTTTATATTAGAAATCATGGCCACAATTGCTGAACAGGCACAGAAATCAGAGCTGCCTCCTTGGTCTTTTTCTTGGAAAAAAAAGCAGCCAAAATTTGAGACTCTCTCTTAAGCATTTATTGAATTTGGCATTTCCTATTACTTATTTTCTTGATGTTCCTTGAAAGCAACTCAAAATTTGGGAATCCCTAAAAGATTCTGCTACCAGAAGTGCTGTGCAACTATGGTTGAAAAGTAAAGGGTATATGTGGACAAGAGAAAGAAACAGCAGTCAAAATAGCCTGAATCGTATGAATGTATTGCCCATTTTCTATTTAAACCAATACTGTCCACTAGTTCAATTACTGCCAGTGTGTGGCTTTGGGCAAAGCAATTTTCTGCTCCACTTTTTCCATCTGTGAAACAAGGAAAGAGTGAAAATGGGGGGAAAAAAAGAGGTTTAAAACCACTGCTTTTTTCTCTTTTACTAAAGGCAAAAAAATCACCTCTGTTCCTCTTCTTGCGTCAGAAGGCAGTACGCCCTCACCTCACCTCTCTTCTCCTTTGTTGCAGCTACAGGAGTTTGCCTTTCAATACCTCCTGCTTTAGCCTCTGCTTCACAAATGTGACTTGAGCTGATGTCCACTGAGCACTCTGAGTACCTCAGTGAACTGTGTGGTACCACAACAAATGACAACCCATACTATTTCTAGAAAGGAATGACCCAGACAGCACAGAAAAGCAAATGAACGGTATTCCTGTCGCACTGTTCTAGCTCATCTATATTTATGTATCTTGTTACTCTGAATTTAAGATTGCGTTCTATTCACTTTGTTTACCTGTGTAAGTGCTACAATATATGCCCTATTACATCGGGAAGTATTAAAAATGTGCAAGTAAGCTCAAGGCTATTTAGAAGTGCTCCATTAGAAAAGAGATTGCCACGAAGGTTTTGGATTAACAGTGAAAGGAAAAGGTTCTTGGGAGGCCCTAGTATTCAGTTGGCAATCTGTTTGTAGATCTCATTAATGTGCAGCTAATTCTTGTCAGAATACTTTATCCAGGATTCTTCAGGTATTTCATTTTAAGACTAAAAAAAATATATTATTCATTTTCACTTCTGAAGACTGATCATTTATTCACACATGGAACTGTTTGAGATGTATGTGTTGTGGTTTCAATAGGACTAATTTCCCTTTCTTATTTCCTGCTTCCATTTTGGTAGCTGTATCTAACATTATCTAGACCTGCATAATACTTTTATTTACCTTTTAAGATTAAAAAATGACAGCAGGGCTGTGTAATTGCTTGGCAGGAATTCAGACCTTGCATTTTGTGATAGTACAAAAAGCAACTGTGCTAGGAATTAAAAGAAGTCTAGCAGTATTTAAGCATGAAATAAAAACACGTAGTATTTTTGATATTCAATGTGTAAAAAAGAAAGATTCATAACTAAGGCTTTTGCAAAAGCTAGGACAGACCAAACTGTATTGGATTCTACATACCTCCAGAAGGCATCTACTCCAGGGACCTGGATGTTTCACTCTGGGGCTTAGAAACGCTTACATCGCTACTGTCTCACCGAGGGAGCACTGACAGCCAGCCGTGGATGCTAAGGGCTGCAGCAGTGCTAGAAATGAGCATCCTGTGGTGTTTATCGGCAGATTAATTACCTTACTCAGGTTAAAGCCCCGGCTAAGTTGCCCATTGCTGATGGTGCAACTGTTCGCAGAATCAGACCTTGATGGTCTGACTCGGTACTTAAATGGGTATATTGGCTGTGTAACAATTGCAAAAAGAAAGTAAAACTAAATGTTTAATCTTATAATTAATCTAAAGACATTCCTTCTTCCTGATTTTGAAATAGAGTGGAATTTAGTTTTGCTTGCTATGTAATTATTTGATGATGTTTCATCTGCTTTAAATCAGGCCCCTGGTCCTGCAGTTGTTACTCAATGCAGAGACAGTCCCACTGAATTCAAAGGAATACATTCTGTTCTCTTCCTCTAGAGTCACCGTGGATTATAAAGCTGCAACAAAGAAAATACTTAGCTCAGAGGCATGTGTGACTGTATGGGTATTCTACTATGACTGGAATTTGTATGGCAGAACTGATTCATGCTCTAAATCAGTCAACCCACTTCACCAAAATAGACTAACTAATGAGAAGACTAATCAGTAGGTTTGTGCATTGCAATTATTTGCCAGTTGCTTATTTTATTAAGTAATTTGCTATTGAAGCTAAGTCAGAATGAATGGGGAACAGGAAAATTGAATTAATACATGGTGAATACATTTAATTGTCCTACTTTTGTCTGTTTTAGGCTAGAATACTATAAACTTGCATGACGATTTTTTATTTCAGACTGAAAAGGGAAAAGATAAAAATGGCATGTGTAACTGCTGAGGTAGATGCTAATTTGAATCAGTGCACACTTAACACTCTGTTGACCAATTTAGGGAAAAAATCATATTAAAGAATCAGGGTTAGCTATAAACACAGATTCTTACCCTCATGTAAGCACCGCTGGCACAGAGCAACCCTAAAGCTGGTGTACCCGGAGATGGAAGCAGCGTCCTCCATCAGTATCCCTCATTATTCCAACCGATTCATACTGGTTTACCACTAACACAGCATTACTCAGAGCTGATATCGTGCATACTGGAGCCTGGCAGGGTCATTCTTGAGAAAAACTGAGCAAGACTGTACTTCTCAATAGTGATGTTTTGTCTTGCCCTGTGCTCACAGAACGTTCAGCATTATGAGACGCTAATCCTGAGTGGGTCTCTGCCTGCCACCACAGTAGAGTGAATAATAGGCACAATCATGATAATACCAGCAATAATCTTCTAAAATTTATTCTAGATTTGGTTTTGTTTGTTTCTGAGCTAAACATGAGCAATCCTTCACAAATATTACCAGTTCTTCCTGTTACCTCAGGACCGTCAGATAGAGCAGCCTTTGTTTTTCTGGAGTTCATTACGGAAAACATCGTAGCACCAATGGTCTTTGAATAGAAATTGTTCAGTTGACCTTTCTCACACAGCGAATGGCAGATTGCTTTATGTTGAGCAGCAGCAACTCATCTGCTGATCAAGATAAGGTTAACTCAGCAAATAACTCTTTCCTGGGGGCCTATGCTATTTTCGATACCAGGGGTTAACACCTTTACACCAGTAGGAGTTTGGAGGGTTGAATTCTGTGAAATACAGCACGGGAATAGTTTCCTGCTTCAGGTATGAGGCATTTATGTATTCTTCATTAACACCTCCACTGGCAGAATTTTTTTGTCAAAGGGCTTTGCATCGATGCTTGTGTTTCTTTATCACAGGCGATTTAGTAAAAACGAAACCAGTGTCCGTATACGGTAATGCAGCCTGGTGCTCTTGGCATCCACAGCAGAACGTCATCAGGCAGCTCTGTCTGCACTTTTGGAAATATTCCTTAGTGGCACCATCTACGTGACTGAATACAGATGTTCACAGAGGATCCCACCGCACGTAAACTGTGTGTGTTGAGCCTATTGGAAGACGAATTCATGAGCTTATGTAAGGGCTAGACACAATTTCAGCTCCTATGCTTATGCAACCCGGGCATTATTCCCTCTGCACAGTGGTTTGCACCACTTCAAAGAAGATGGTCCCAGAGAACCCAGTTTGTGGAGAGGAATCTTAGTTTTCCACTCCAAGGTTTAACCAGTGTCACACCCTGGGAATAAGAGGACAAAAGATTATCTTTAAGATTTGTTGTCTAGTCAAAACCAGTCTTTAATTTAAATAAATTTTCCCATGGCCCGTGAATTCGCGTATGAAAATTTCCGGGGGTGGAAGTCATTCCTGACAACGTAGCTGTGTCTTTCCCTTGGAGCACCTATGCAACGGAGAAAAACCACGGGTGGAAATCCCGGAGGAGCCCGTGTCCAGCCGAGTCAGTGAGACACGGAATGAGGCCGTGTCTCGGGACCCATCCCCGCCGGGGTTCAAAGCTGACACCGGCGGGACCCCCGTGTAACAGCTTTTGCTAACGTCGGGTCGGAGAAGGGTGAGGAGAGGCGGGGGAGGTTCCCGTCACTGTGCTGGTGTCGCGCCAGGGGCCATCCCCAGAAGGTGCAGGCGGCGCAGAGGTCACGGCCGACCGTGCTCAGAGCCAGGTACGAATCGCAACAGTGACAACGGAGCGACCTTTAAAAAGAAAAGATGATCATCAGGCTCCCGGTGGGGGAGCGCCAGCTCCGGGCTCTGCCCCCCCTCACGCCGCTGCAGCTGAGCGCGGAGCTCGTTCCCCGCCACGGAGCGACCCCGGGGCGGCGACTCCGTCCCCTCCGTCCCCCGACACCCCT
>VZZY01015646.1:224961-242664 GCA_013400335.1 Eurystomus gularis
ATCGGGCGTTCGCTTGCAGCGAGGCTGCATGGGGTTAGGGTCCGTCCCTATGTTGTCTACTACATCGTAGTCGTTAAGAATATTTGGGGGAAGGGTAGCAGTATTGGACCTTCCAGTCTGCAGAAACGTTATCGCAGGCTTTTGCGCTCCTGGCTGTCCGGATAGGACAACGAGCGAGCCTGCACCGTATAACTGGTAAAAACTTTGCGCAGGGATGTGAAACCGGGAAAGCTGCGTTAGTGTTGACGTTTTGGAATGAGGGAAAGAGTAGTGGAGGTTGTAAGTTTAGTTGAGAGTAAAGTGTATGGAGATATGGGTGGAAGGGTGATAAGGGAGGAGGAAGGCAGATAAAGTTAAGGAGAGTTCAGCTTTGTGCTTCTAGAAGTGAAAATTGATATATTTGGAAGTTGGGATTCATTGTTTGTAATGTTTCTACAAGTTTGGGTTTTGATTTAGTGAGATTACATGTTTATAGTTGTGGCCATGAATTGTACTTAACTTTTTTTTTAATTCCTACATGACAGAAATATTTTCCTTGTCTTCAGAAATAGTCAATCTATATTGTATGTTTTGCTGCTTTGCTACATGATGTGTAATATTCTCAACGCATGTATGAAATAACAGTTGAGACCCAGAAGGTAGAGTACTTCTGTTTGCATGCTGAATGGAGTTTGGGTTTCTTTTCCTTTTCCTGATAGTTTGGCACAATGAAAAGGAGGTGGGGGGAGGGAGGAAGCCAGTTTAATGTTACACTAAGTCTAGCTATATATTGAAAGCTTGTGCTTGATTCCTGAAGAGAAAATTGTTTTTATTCCCAGTAAAATATCCGAGTTTCTGACTAGTTCATGGCATTGTATCCCAACACGTCAAAAACTTTGTTAATCAGGGCTGGATGACCTCCTGTTTTAAAATTCAGAATATCCTAATGAGACAGGAGGATAGAAACACCTCAGAAAAACATTTTCAGATTGTGGTATGTTTGTTCTATTCAATTTTTACCATTGCAATTTTTACTGTTTTTAAGGAAGCAGAACCTTTAAAAAAGATGTGATGTAAGTCTTCATCTGCATTGCAAACTAAAAAAGCATGAAATCTCCGTGCAGTCATATTTTTTGAGCTCTTTTAGAGTTTTCTTTGAGGATCAGCCATTTAAAATACCTAGAGAATGAGCCACGGCAGTGAGGTATGTCGGTGATTTATGCCCGGAGAGTGGTCTCTGATCTGCCAAACAAGTCTCCTGCAGAGCCTGCACCTGTGAGGGCTTCTGCTGCTGCTAAATGTCTGTGTTGGTATGTTTCAGTGAGGCTCAAGTCTAGTCATACTAGGACAACTATAATGATTTTTGGGAAAAATAAGTATACTTCTCCGGGATTTCAGGATACGTTCAGCAAAAATTTCCTGTTTAATGCTAAATTAGACTGGATTCAGCATTTACCTTCACAGAAAACTGGTAGCTAAAATCAGCCTACACTCAGGATTATCCATGTGCATACATATCACCTACTGTAAGTCAATTTAACATTTTAACAAAGACTTTAATGTTCTGAAGCTCCTGTCATTGTGACAAAACCAGTCCCTGTCAGTATACTCAGTTTGAAGTATTTTGTCTGTATTAGATAAACAACATTGTCTGCAGCATTGTCAGGAATAAAGCTATGTTCAGATATATATTGGAATTATTGTTAGAATTTAGGTTGGTGTTTATACTTCCACGATTTTTATGCGCTTCCCTTGCTATCACACCAGCTTTCCAACCTGCAGAGAAGTAAAACCAAACCATTCTATGCATTTTTGTTCACATTGAAGCTAGTTATTGCTTTTTGAAGCTTAGTTTATCAAATTTGGGGGGAAAATAATCTTTTAAACTCACTTTGTCAGATCCAGATATGATATAGTTTTTCTAACTATTGGAGGCATTAATTATTTACAGGCATTTTGCCAGGTTGCCTGTAAATAAGGTGATGTTCTGAGGTCCCTGTAATGGTACCAAGTTTATCGTTTGACTGAAACTTTCAGAAATGAACCTAACACGTATTCAAGAGTTGCGGGTGCTAGGGGAGACAGAGTATGCCAGTAGTGCCTGCTTTGGAGCTCAGGAAATGGCTGCTTTGTATTTCTCAATAACTGAATGTAACTGTCTCTTGGTTTCCTGCAGTAGTTCTTCTCATGTGGAGATAAAGATTAAAGTGATGATAAGAAACATGAAAGCTAAGTATATGTACTTGCTAATATGATGAATGTCTTCCAAAGTATGAGGTTTTTAAAAATGTCTTGAATGCTTTACATTGCTAAAAGAGCTATTGCATTTCCAGGCACTTCTTTCCAGGGCATTTTTTCTCTAATTATGTCAAGCTTTGTCCTCAAAACTTCACAGAAATAATTCAGCACTCCTAGAAGACATTGTCTTGTCATTTCTTTCACACTTCAGCAAATGTATATTGTGTTGTAGTTCTTATCAATGTCACCCTTATGTATGAGGGTTGTGGGTGGTCACATTCCTTGTGTGAATATTTTCAAAACCAGCAAGCCCAGAAGAAGGATTCTGGTAGATTCCACTTAGGTCTTTGTTAACTTTTAAGCTTTGTTGCTTTTTCAGATATAGGGTGATTCTTCTGAAACTTGGAAATCAGTAACATTTGATAAGCATTTTGCTGGGAAAAACAGTCCTTTGGACCTGTTCCTGTGGGAGTAAACAAGTGCTTTGTATGAGCATCATTGTTCACAAAATATCAAAATACAGCCCTTTTGTTATGCAACACAGATGAAAATAGCTGAGAAACTACAAGAATTTTGTTTGGGCTTGGTGATGTTTGTTCTTCAACAGGGCATGAAATGCTATGTGAACATGGCAAGACCTACATGGAAGAGGCAGTATATGAAGATGCACTTGGATTACAACTTTAATGAGTACCTGCCTAAATGCTACCAAATTTTCAATGCATAGTTTTCCTGGGGCAAATTGCATCCAGAATGCTGTTAAGGGGTGAGCCTGAAAGAAAGGTATTTTGTTTCAACATCTATGATTTCAGAATCATGTTTCTAAACTGGGTAGTTGCATACAAAAATACAACAAAAGTGGAAGTTGTCAGAGTCTGAAATCTTCAGTAGTAATGAGAGGACATGGATAGTTGTGTAAGAATCTGTTATTTTTTGTTGCTCTTAGTCAAATAGATTCTTCATTGCTTTTTGCTATTTGGGAGAAGCATGTGATGCAAGTGTGCGCGTATTTTTATTTAAAAAGGAAGGTAGCTTGATTTGTGAGTGGAGCTGAATTCCTTCATAACTGAATATGTGATTAAAATGTGAGTACTCAGCTGCAAGATTTACTATCAGGTGTGTTTTTCACATGGTAGTGCACCTAAAACCTGATAGGAAGAGTTAAAGTTCTGCTTGATTTAAAGGTCTTAAAATTTTGGACCTCCTCCTCTGTGGCCTGGTATTCCTTTTTCCGTGTGCCCTTGGTTGTGGTCCTGTGATGCCTTTCTCTTGTGGCCTGTTCTTGCAAACTGCTGTCCCATCTTCTGCACGCTTGGCTTCAGATTTCACTGCTGCTGACCAATATAACATAACACTGCAAAATACCTGGTATTCTTATGGCAGGATATTAATTTTGGAGAAAAAGCAGTCAAGCCTATTTGATGCCAAGGAGTAATTTGGTTCAAATTGATGAGACCGATTACTGACAAATTCGAGCATGAGGGTGTATGCGTTGAAAGACTGGGCTCTGGTTTCATACGCTCTTCAGAGTCCTCCTTATCAAGGGACAAGCAATTCAACATACTAATGTGTCTGCTAAAGAAACATTCCTCAGGGGAGTTAACTGTCTTTCTCTCCCTTTTTTTTTTGTTTGTTTTGTTTTGTTTCCTCCTCTTGGCGTCTTGGTGCTGAAATGCCCTAAATTTGCTTGTGTGTTTCCTTTGAAACTCCATAAAAGAAAGCAGTGAAAGGGAACATGAAATTCTCAGCTTTTTTTCAGTTGAATGAAAGGCCAAGAGTGGTTAGCACTGCTGAACATAAAATGCGTACAGAGGGGTTGGTGTTATGTCGGGACCAGCAGTTACCTGCCATTGCTTCCTGTGGCCTTTTGGACTGAAAAATGTAAAGCTTCTGTGTATAGAGAAAAGGCACCAGCTGGCTGAATGCTGAGCGTCCTGCCGCACAAAAGGGTACTGGAGTACTGATGTTCTGTACTTCTGATACTTCTATTCACCTTTGCCTTCTCTTACGGAAGATTTTGAGGCAGGCTTTGCTTCTTTGTGTTAGTTCCTAATAGTTAGTAGAAGGCAATAAGGAAGCAAAGACTGCCCTGTCTTTTGAGTAATAATAAATACCTTTTTCTAGCTGCTCAATATTCCCACTTCAATATATTTCCAGCATCTAAACTCCAAGCTCATCCGAGCTTAGTTCTTCTTTATTTCTTATCAAATTATTCGCATTCTATCATTGTAGGTTATTCAGATTGGGTTATTTCTATGTGCTGTAAGTTCTAGCTCAATTACAGCTGAAGATAACTCAATGTCTCATTCCCTGGGCAGTCAGGTCTCCTGTTTGCTGGGAGTTTGATCCTGCACTTTTTGTTGTCTCCAGACCTCCATGCCTCCTTGTGTTTGCTTACTACCTCAAATGATACAGTGTAGCTATTGGATTTTGGTCTGTTTCAGTCCTTGGTAGCTGAATTTGGCTAGTACTTTTAAGGTGGTTTTTTGGCCCAGCTGGCAGAGAGCCATACTCAGTTTCTCTTGTCAGAAGTAAGCCCGAGGGAGCTGGGCAGGAGTTCTGTTTGTTTGGGAGACACTCTAAACAGGTATGTGCAAGGGCTTAACATAGGCTTGAGCATCGATCCTCTGGCCGTGCAGCCAGCTCAGATGCACGGGTAACGATCATCCCATTAAACTTTTAAAACAGTGCTGCAGGACTAGCATTGATCTGAACTATTAATGACTAGAACTAAACGTGTCAGGCTGAAAGGCTTTCTCTTAAATTCATTGGTTCACTTGTTAGATAGATGATAATAAATCTTGCTTTCTGAGGAAAAAACCCATGAATTTGAAGTCAGTTAAAATACCACTGCGATGCAATGAAAGACAGCTTGAAGCTAATGAATGTGCTTCAGCTCTTGTTCAGCAGTGAGATGGTTATAGCATTGATTGTGTAGTCAGCCCAATGGCAGCTGTTATGAAAACACTGGTAATTATTACTAGTAATATTTTAATCTTATTAGTATTACTCATTTTTTACTATTACTCATTACTGGCAATGACTAACAGTCCTCATTTGTTAGAAGAAAAATGTTCTTTTTACCTCTCTGCTAGACTAGTCTTTGGTACAAAATTGAATACATAGGTTTATTATCTTTATGCTTTGTACCAAATTTAATGCAGAATTATTTTAATACTTACGAAACTAGAAAAATATAAATAATTATTAAGATATGTTAAACAGCATTTTTTCTTCACTACATAGCAGATTTAAAGGACTTAGATCCTCATCTAGGTTGTATACAAGATCCTCATCTGAGTGTCATGCTCAGAGAGCTGAGGTTGATCTGATTTCTGTTTGAGCAGCACTTGTTCATGGCAGAGAGACAAACTGCTGGAATAATGAGAAATCAAATGTGAGAAATCTTAAAAGAAAACAAATTTGTAAGTACATTGTTGATCTCTGTGGTAGTTTCCATTACTTGGGCTGATCTTCCCTGAAATAATGAGTCATAATTTAAAGGCTTAATTTTTTTAGTGGGAGATCAGTGAGGAGTTGCCTTTATTGCAGATGACTTTTTCTTTTTTTTTTCTTTTATGCAGAGGCAAAGCATGCCATGGGGCAGAAGGAAGAGGAAAAGTAAAATTCATTGAGTTGCCCCTGTTGCTTATAGCTTTTCATTTGTTGTGTATTAATTTTTATCTTAGACTTCCATGTGAAAGAAATACAACAGGCTCAGCTTTTAAAGCCTGAGATGACCTGTCTCAGAACAAACTTGATACTCCTAATAGGTCTGTTTGGTTCTTTGGCTCTGTTCTAACTTTGTCATGGGTGATCTGTTGGTTCTCATATCTAAAAACCAGTTGCTAAAGGCACTTTTTCAGATCAGTTGTACCCTGGTTCCGTCACCTTTTTTTAGATGAAGATAAGTCCTTTTTTTCCTCTGTGGTTTGTCAGGAGCTTTAGAAACTTAGTTGCTGTTGCCTTCTAATGCTTGACTCACCATATAGTCCTTTAAATTTACAGGCCAACGTTCCATCTAGTGCTTGTTTTGAGAGCTTCTCTCAGCTCTTTTCTGATCCATCTTGAGCAATCCTGCTTGCCAAACTGGCAGTCAACAAATGAAACAAAAAATTCATCAGTAATAAGTTGGAACAATTTCTGCCTTGTCCAGTAAATCTTTGTGACAGTTTTGTAGCATAGTATAAATGTAAAATAAACTTACCTGATAGGAAAAAAAGAGGGGTTTTTTTGATTGATCTGCTCATGTAGCACTGATGGGAGAGTAAATCTTGTAATTCAGTTATCTAAAGACAAACCCAAAAGAATGGTGCATCATACTAGCTAGAAAATTAAGATTTCTTTCTTTCTTTCTTTCTTTTGGTCAGTCATGTATGCCTTTTCATTTTAGTCAATGGCATAATATCTGTTTCATTCAATGCAATTTCACATTTATTTTTTGTGGATTTATTTTTCGGATTGAGAAGAATCAAAACTATAACACCAGGAGAAAGGGACTATCAAATAATTCAACATTTTAAAACATGGATTTCCTGTAAATACAGATACGTCTTTACATGCTTAGGTTGTACTTGCATCGATTTAATCGTGTGTGATGATGGTCAAGAAACTGTCGTACCTGCAGGGGCTGGTGTGACATTCAGTCTTTTATCGTGCTTGCCTGGCCTGGCACGTGGCTGTGCCATGCCTCTAACTAGAGCAGAGTTGCACCCTGTCTGGACAGTATATGTTTAGGATTGATGTTTTCTTCTGCACTTAGGACTTGCCTAGTGACATCTTGTATACATAACAAGTACGTGCTTAATCTTAATCCAGTGCAGCTCATCCTCAAGTTCTGTGCTTGTGTTCTATTTTGCACAGCCGCGTAAGCACCGTGTCTTGAGCGTTCTTCTCCAATCTGACTGCAAAACCAATACGCTGCAGTAAAAACTTGGTTGTGTACATGCTCGCTTGTCCTCTCACAAGTTCATATGCCTCTGCTCTTTTTTTAATTATTATTTTTCAAGCTTCAGAAGTATCCCTGGTGTGCAGGCTTACAGTTCATTAAAGGGACTCTCAGTAAGTGTTTGGGCGAAGTGTTTGGAATAGAGTGGAGAGCGTACAGCTTTGTATGTAGCTTCATGGAACCAAGGTTTGCTTGTTGGCCAGCACTGGAAAGATCAAGTCTGTGATTTTTGTGTTGCATGGCAGTTCTTGGTTTCTGCAAAACTAAATCTTGCATAATCAACCACTGTAATCCAGAACTGATAGTCTTGCCTTTGAGAAATGCTAGCGTTTGTAGCTGTGGTAGCAGGTGTTCATTACGCAGATAAGCAACTACACCATAGCATTTTTCTTTTTAAATTTAGACTGAAAAAATGTAGCATATTATGGTTATGTAGTAGAAGTGTCTCATTTAGAAACAGGTTTAAAAAATAAGTTCAGAGAGGGCTACTTAGGGCTTTGTCCAGTTGAGTCTTCAAAGCCCCTGAGGGTGAGGGGTCTGCAGTCTCTCGGCCCCTGTCCCAGTGGTTGATAATCCTTACAGTGAAAATCCTTTTTCTTCTGTCAAGTTGAAACCTTCCTGGTTTTAATTTATGGCATTTCTTGTATTATCTCCTCCCATACATCTCAGTAAAGAGCCCATCTTCACTGTCTTGGTAACCCTCTGTTGTGAAGGCTGCTGTTAGGTACCCTTGAGCTTTCTTTTCACCATGCTTAACCCTGGTTCACCAGGCTGAAAGAAGTTTAGATTACTTTGTTTGAAATCATGTAGATTTCAATCTTTTGATTTGTTTTCAACTGCAGTCTTTGAAAGACTGATTGCAAAGTGATTACATACAGAATAGCATGCAACCTGTATTTTGTGTCCTGCCAGTTCAAAAGTTTTAAAAGGAAACGTTTCTGCCCATGATTCTAATATTGAAGTTGTATCTGGGAGCTAGGAGAGTGGATCAGTAAACTTCGTATCTTGTATCCATAGCAGCATACATGAGTTTTTCAGAACAGTTGAGTTGCCTTTGCCAACTCTGCTGGTTGATTTTGACATGAATGCTGTCGTGTTGTTTATGACTAAATGATAAGTATATGGTCATTTATGATGGCATTCCAGACTAATACGATGACTGTTTTGCACATAGGCTTTTTAAGATGTATTGAAGCAATGTAGATCTTATGAAGGCACTAGAATCATCTTTCTAGAAAATAATTATGGTATTACATAGTTTGAGCTTACTTTTTTTTAGTGTAGAATTAAACTGAATTAACACAACAGAAATAAGAAAGGTAGTTTCGGTAGTGAAATTAACCAAATTGATAAATATGGTAGGTCTGCCCAATTTAAATGTAACATATAAAGAAATAATATTTATGGAGCTCTTGTCTAGTACCTTTTTGGTGAGGTGTTATTTAATAAAAATTGTCACTGTTGCAAGACTTTGGAATTCTTTTCTGTAGAACAGATGTGTATCTCATTTGCTTTCCTAAAGTTGATCTTTATGTTAAATCTTTCTTTAGAAAATTGAGTCCTTGACATCCTTTATCCAAGAACCTGGAGCAACAGAGAAAAAGTTTTTACAATGAGGAGAAATTATCTTCTGGGTAAGTGAAAGGCCAGTGTCTGGCAACAATCTTTTATCTTTTCAGCTGGGGAAAAAAATGGAGTTGTAATCCTCAACTAGGTATGTCAGTTCAATTAATTGTTGTGGTAGTATGTGATTTAGAGATAGCAGGCATTGGAACAGGCTGTGGGTGGGGAATAAAGAAGTGTTTGTAACCTGTACATGTAATTTCCATGCTGAGCAGTGATGAAACTCTGCTGAAATATTCAGTGAAATATGTAATCCTACTCTTTTTTTATGTTGCAAAAAGTGTGAGGATAGCGTTAAGTTCTGGGAGTGTTCTAGGAGCAAGATAACTGGTAAATTGTGAACATCTGTGTACCTAGATAGATATATCTAGAGATAAATTTACATAGTTCATTATACCTGTCATTTTATGCTGTGGTGCCTTGTCAAGCTGCCTGGTATATTTGAAGTAACAGTTCATTATAGTAAATTAGATGAGACTAATTTCCTTTGTGAGTAAATTTTACATTAAAATGTGTAGCAAGTGGTAAAGGTAACATTATGCTGTGCATTTGATGACAACTTGAGTACTAAATTATTTACCATTGCTTCGTATTGTCCATTTACTGGTTGATGGATCATTTTACACTATATTTTGTTACTGCATAGGAAAAAATACATATTCAGAAGTATTAGTGACCTTTGGAAAGGATAATTCGTTTTGGAGTTTAAAATATTGTTGACATTTTACTAGAACCTCCTTGATTATTTTTGTTTGCGAAGCCTACAGGATATTATATTTTGTAGTTTGAGGCTATGTGGCATTTAAATCTGGGGGGGACACCCAACAGCTTATTATTAGAAGTATTTTTCGTCTTGGTTTGCTTCTAGTTATGCTTATTGCCAATGTGGACATTCCCAAAAACAGTCCAAGAAACATAAGCAAAAAATAACTTCTTTTGAACTGAGTTTTTAAAACATTTTTAAAATATTCTTTTTTTCATCAATGAAGCTCTGCTTTTTCTTTGTCTTGCTTGGCACTGAGAACACAGTGTTCTAATAATATGTTAGCATTTATATTTGTGAATATAATTAACAGGAGTTTGCTAGGTGGAGGTTATTGCCATTGCTGCACTTATTTCTGGATAGCAAAAGTCATAATGATTGGGGACGGCTGGTCATTACTTTCAGGTATATGTGTGATCAAGTACTAGAAAACCTCGCTTGATGCAAAACAAAAGAAAAAAATAGTAGTTCAGTGAGAACCCCTTTGATATAGTCTGAAGTATATTTAACTTGAATTGGCATATTACATCAATACCATTATCACATTTCCAAAAATATTATTACTAAAGTCACCTTCCACTACTGAAATTTTTAAATTATTAAGTTTTCCTTTGAAAACTTAGTTTTAATAAGCCAAGCATGAATATAATATGATTGCTGACTCTCTAGTAATTTTTTTTTCCTCTATTTAGGTGTTCAAACTTCTGATTCCATCACCAGATACTAAGGAGGAGGAAAACCTGAGTGATTAACACAGTTCTTGCAGTTGGTTGGGGTTTTTTTTTATTCTGCAGTCTTTGAGGAGCTTTGGGAAAAAGTTCAAGGAATGGAGTTAGCTCACAGTTTACTACTTAATGAAGGAGCGTATAACCAGCTTGGTGAATTTCAAAAAGCAGAGTTCATTTTTCAATGGTTACAGTTTTTGGAAAAACTTTTACCAGTGACTAGCAGAGTAAGTATAATGAGACTTGAGCGGAATTGCACCTTACAGAGCTATTTCCCTCTGTCATTTTTGTTCTTGTGTTAAAAAACAAAGGGCAGTATTCAATTTCATTTGCTTCATGTCTCTTATGTACATGCAATGAACATATGTTCAGTGTTAGCAGCAGCTTTCTACATGTTACAAGTTTTTGGTCACAGCCCTTCAAGTGATAGAGCCGCTTGTCCAGTGAAAGGAATTTTTAATTTTTTTTTTTTTTTAACTTGGATTATTACTGCACAATTTCGCTACCCCATGATGAAGAATAGCAGTTGTGCTTCCACCTAGCATGGCACAGTTATTTGGGAGTTCTGTAGCAAGCAAGAATCTAACATGTTTCTCTTTGGTTTTTGCTTTCCTAGTCAAATGATAAAAGATCTGTTTCCAGCCAACTCTCTGATTGTTTGGTTCACTGTTTAGTGTATATTAAGTAGGATATGTGGATATGTAACAGTAAACCTACCTAGATAATGCTATTTAAGACTTATTTGTGTTAAAATATGTAAATAAAATATATAGCGCCAGACTCTTTTTTTTTTTTTTAAGGGCATTAAAAAAAAAAAAAGCTAAAATAGGGGATTGTTTTAAGGTAAGTCCTTTCCTTACTAATGCTCAATTTCTTGAAACTCTGGTAAAATTTTTTCTTACTAAAAATTCTATATTTCTATGAATTGTTTTATTCTAAAACACAGATAAAAGAAGCAAGAAAAGGCAGTTTTGTTTTAACAGGATATAACCATACAAATGCCCTAGGGAAAATACACTTGAAATGCTACTAGAAAGACTTATGCTCAGAAAAATGTGATTTTTTTTTTTTTTTATTTCTTAAAGAAGAATGAAATGATCACATACTTGAGATGGGTTTTCTTTAAGTAGAAAGGTGCAATAAAATGTTTATTTTTAATTAAGAATGTCAGATTATCAGAATGACAATACTGAAAAGTAAATATAATTAGCATTAATTATCTTTAGTTAACTTTTAAATTTCACTGGTTACTGATTTCATTTCCAGGCTGATATAAGGGAAAACCAGAAGAAACTGGTTGAACAGTTGACTTCTTTATTAAACAATTCACCAGGACCTCCTACTAGACGGCTTCTTGCCAAGAATTTAGCTGTTCTTTATAGCACTGGAGACACTTTTTCTGTTTACCAAACAATTGACAAATGCAATGAACTCATTCGGAGTAAAGATGATTCACCAAGTTATCTGCCTACAAAACTGTAAGTATTTTTTTTAACCCCAAACTTCAAATCTGCTAATAACAAGACAGCCAGATGTATGTTGTGAGGGGTTGACGTAGGAGAGGGAATGCTCCCTCAGTTCTGCCTGGTGTCTGGTAGAGCTTTGTACCATATGACACACAGAATTTGGGAGCCTCCCTGATAAGTATTATTATTGTGGGTGTATCCAGCTGTAAATTTTGGGGTTTTTTTGGTATTACATATCTAAAATTTTTAGACTTGTGTAGTACCAAGAGAAACTGAGTTAATCTGAAACCTGAAAGCAAATTCAAGTTGCTTCCTTCCCTCTAGGTATTATAGCAATTTTATTTTAATAGTTTAGTATAAGCTGCCTTGAGGGCAGAATTATGAGTGGTTAAGTACTTGTGTAGCATTTTATATGTTACTTCTTGTATCTTTACTGGAAAGTTTTGAGTAAGAAGTTCAGCTGCCTGTTGGGGGAAAAAAAATTCAGTCAGTACTTTACAACATAAATTGCCCTTGAAAGTTTAATAAGCTTTAAATACATTTTTCTTCCTTATTGAGAAGTTTCTTGTTAACATTCACATAAATATAACATAAAATCAATCACATTGAAACACTTCAAAATCACATTACTTTTGACGCATTTAATGCAGAGGCAATTTGGTGGCTGATGGGAGTCAGTGTAGGTTGCATATGTTAGAAAAAAATTTGACATACCTCGCTAGCTAGTAATGACAGGATCCATTGGAAAGAAATGTCTTGAGTGATTTTGAAAGTTAATATAAATGAATTTATTTAGGAGTGCTAAACTTGTTGCTATCATTCAGAACTATAATGACCATAGTATGCTTTAAGGGCATAGAGTAAACTGAGTCCCATTTATGCTTTATAGTTATGCTTGGTGAGGAGACAAAACCAGGTTGCAGTACATGTTGCCATATGGGACAAACCATGCTTTATAGCACTCCAAACAAGCAGTGCTCTTACAAGAACAGGTGAAGAAAACTTTTCTTAAGTAGCTTATTTAACATTAGTAAAAGAAAAAAATATTTAACTGACAGGATGCTTCTGAGTTCACTACCACAGGATACATACTAAACCAGTAATTAGATGGTATTAGATGTTGAATGTGTGCAGCGGGAACCGAAAGGGTAGAAGACTGCTGGTGAGCTCCAGCCAGACAACTGAAAATCAGGCCAGAGAGAATACCAGCAATGGATAGCAGAGTTATGATGGGGCAGGTGTTTGAAAAACAGGAAGATTATTATAGTAGTGCTGAGAAGAGTGGTAAAACAGAAAAGTACAACTCCAGATCGAAAATACAGTTCTTGAGTACATTTCTTAATCCAGCTGGGAAACTGGATATAGTTAGGTAGAAATACCTGAAATGTTTGTGTCCTGGTTTCACTGAGATAGAATCATAGAATCAGTTTTCTATTTAGGAAAGCTGCATTTTTAAGAAGACTGCAGCACCAAATTCAGTGAGAACTGAGTTAAGACACTTTGTTTTTCTTTGGCCAGCTATGGTATGTGGGTCTCCACAGTAGTCAACGTCTTTAGGAGTTTTGAGTTAGCCAGGTGCTAAAGCAAGGAGGAGCAGAAGCCACAGCAGCTGACCCAAGCTGGCTGCAGAAGTACTCCATACCAGAAACGTCATGCTCACTATAAATTAGAGAGCTTACTGGCAATAGTCTCTTCTCCTGATGGCCACCATCCCTGCCCATCGTTCTGCTCCCAAGGCCTACTCTTCTGCTTGCTGTGACTCGTTGCCATGGCTGACATCCAGCATTCACTGCTGGGAGTGTGCAGCTCACGACGACTGCGTTAGCTGAGTATAGCTTCATCTACTTTCTATTAGTACTCCTATTAATATTAGGGGGGGGTTGTTATTATTTTATTTTATTAAATCTGTTTCCATTTCAAGCCACGGGTCTCCTTTCCTTTTCCTGATTCCTTTTCCCAGAGGGGGAGGTCATTGGATGATAGAACAACTGGCTAAACAAGGCAGTTTAGAAGTGAATGCCTGAAGCCTAGGTGAGAGAACGGAGAAGTGTGAACTGTTACTGAAGGGTGTGAAGCCAAATCTTAAGGTGAAGAAACATTATGAATAATCTTCACTCCTGAAACAAAACACTTCTTTCACTGTAGTGAAGGAAATTAAAGATAGAGTGAGTAAAACATCATTGTGCATTACATGATGCAGTAAAGCATCATGTGCATCATACAGCATACATAGCAGAGCAGAATCTGTCTTCCTCCTTTGCTTCACATGCCCATGTTACCTGGAAGCAACACTTCGTCATCATTGTTCACAACATATTGTTTCACCTGGAAACTCCTTTAAGTACAGCTTTGTTCCTTTATCTCATAAATTACCATTTTTCACATTTCATATAGGTGGAAGATTGCAACGTTTTAGTCAAACATTTTAAACAGAGCCTTAGTTTGGTGCTCATCTACTAAAATGGAGTGTGTTGTGAATGCTAGATGAGATAAACAGGTCATGTAGTGTGAATACAGCTTTGCAATAAAACTTTAAAAAACAAAACAAAAAACTTTTTAAAAACTGTTTTTAAAAAACTTGATAAACTTTAAAAAATATCCAGTAGGGCTGCTTTTAAACCATAAGCCTTTTGAAAGCATTTGGCTGGTCAGCAAACTTTCATAGCCCATATCGGTGCTATTTTACTGCATATATAAGTATCTTAGTTCTGCTTTATGTTGGTACCTCTCCAAGTACAATTGTTACCTTAAAATTTGAAAGTGATTTACGTGTATCTTATATAAAGAGCCCTATATAAAAATGGAGGTGTGCTGCCAGGGATGCAAAAACACCAGCAGAGAGGCTTTTCCCTGCAAAACCTGTACAAATCTACAGGCTTCCTTGGAAACTTCTGACTGTTGCTTGTCGTTTGACAGATGGTTTGACTCAATACAGTTTGGACTTAGTGAAGAAATATTTGTGGGGAAAAAAAATAGATAACTAGAGCCATGATACAATCTGAGAAGGCAGTTGGTAGAGCTTCCTAAGTCCTATGCTTTTAACTTTTATAGAAACTTAATGTGCAGAAGTAGCTGAATTCTCGTCTTTAATTGACTGGATTTTACTCATCAGCAGATTTTGCCACTTTGTTGCTAGAAATAACTATTCAACACTGAGTCTTTCATACAACACTCAAGCACGTGGCAGTACAGCCAACCATGTGAGAGTGTTTGCGGGTTATACCATGATGTAATGTGGTAGCTATCGTTGGGGATTTTTTTTTTGCGTATGTTTAAGTATTCCTTCTTTGCATTATGATGTGAAATACATACTACTTGGTCTTGAAGCTAATTAAAGAGTATCTGTGACCATCAGATCAATTTAGTAGTAGGATAATGCAATTGTAATTTTATGCCCAGCCACTCCAGGAATAATATTAAAATCCAAGCTGTTGGTGTGTACTGAGTTGGATAAAAGCAGTAATGAAAAATGTTGCTGTAATGAAAATAGGATTTGGTATGATAAGAGATAAAGAATGACAATTTTGTTTTTCTTATTGTGCTTTGTCATTTAGGGAATTACTGCTAATACTAAATGCATTTTTCTAATTAAGAATGTGTTCAGTATGAGATTTTAAAAGTTCTTATGCAAAACTTGAATTCAGTTGGGAAATAATGAAATGTTGTTTTGTTGAAGAGGGTGCTGAGCAATGTCCCTGCATGTTTAAGTAAGTCTGGCCAAAGAGCTGAGAGCTGATTAAAGATATTTCTTTTTTGCTTGTAGTCATAAAATTAACTGGTTTACTTTTAGATCTGTGGATACAAAAGCATAGTATTTTCCTTAATTATTCAAAGGAAAACATTCTTTAATTAAGCAACTCTTTCCTTATTTGTTTATATTTTTTGCACAATATTTAGCAATTTTTGCTTTTGCTAAAGGAGGTGCTGAAGAACACACAGACTCCAGTTGTCAAGTATTTTGCCTGGAAACTAAATTCAGAATCTTTGTGTGTTGAAAAGGACATGGGCTTATACCTTTATTTCCTTCAAGGTGTTTTCTGTTTATGTACTGTTATACATAAATGCCAGAATTTAAATTACTAGGCCATTTGCAGTCTACTATTGACCATTGAATTGTAAGTAAACCTGTCCCTGGCTGCCTCTAGCAGCATCTGCTGCAGCACAGTGCCACAGACTGCATGATGCAGGCATGCTTAGTTATAAATTGATGTTAAGGTTTAAAGATAGATATGAAAATTGTATTCCTATTATAAAATTCATTGGAAGATTGTATTACTTGAATTCTTGTACTATCCAAGTTATTTTTCCAACCATCTTATCTGCCTTTCTCCTAGAGTGTGAGTATGTGGCACATGCAGTTTTTTGGGGTTTTTTGTTTGTTTTTTTTTTTTCCGTTTTGATAATCCACTTACATTCTTGGGACATTCTATGTAGTTATTTTGTTGTTTGCCCATTGATTACAATAGTAGTCTTAATCGCTTCCATCTATTACTGCATCCATTTTCATGCATCTTTGGATCTGCTTTTGTTTTAGTGCTGCGGTGGTATGCTTGGGCTATTTATACAAAAAATTGGGAAGAATTTTGGGAAACAGTTTTACTGACACCGTTGGGAATGTGCTTAAAGCAATGAAGAATGCAGAGGTATTGGAACAGCATGTTTAAAAAATGATTGGAAAAATAATAGGATGTTTACTGTTGGTAACTGGACCAATGAATAGGAGAAAGTGCATGATAACAAAATACGAAAAAATTGTGGAAAATCGGGATAAAAATTAGTGTCTAAATTCCAAAGAATTACTAGAGTTAATGGATTACAGCTATAAAAGGATGGATCATGAAAGAACTTTATAAACTAGGAAATGTAATTGCCTTTTTAATGAGAACATTTTTGCTTCAGCTTGTACTTCATGTTTTGAGTTTTAAACTGCTAGTGAGTGCTTTTCAATAGAACATGGAATTACTATTTTCACTTGCTTATAGACTTGCAGAGTAAGATATCTACTTTAACTCACTTCAGCATAAACAGATCTCCAAGTCTAAAAGACCCAAACCGTTGTTTATCTATTTCAGTAGCTGGCATTTTGTATTTCCAGGGAGCTTAGGGCTACAAAGCTTTAATGTTTCTCCTTTTCATTTTTCAGTCTCAAGGTCGTTATGAAATCATGCTTAGTTTGCAAAATATATTAAATGGTTTAGGAGCTGCTGCTATTCCCTGTCATAGAGATATTTACAAAGCTGCCCGATCGTGTTTGACAGATCGATCTATGGCAGTCCGCTGTGCTGCTGCAAAGGTAAAGTGCTCTAATAGCTGTTTTTGTTTAAAAAGCTCCCTAAATAAAATTCTCTTTTAAAGGATGATGAACACAACAGTAAATACATTATTTGCTTATCTTTATTTCTTTGATACTGCCTTGGTAGTAAAATATCAAGTCATTTTAGTATGAAGCGACACACTTATTTTCTTAGGGAGAACTCTGTGTATTATGTAGCAAACTATAGTTTTTGCAGAAAGTTTTTTCACAGCAAAACATTTTTATTTGCCTTTTCTGTCTAGTGTCTTCTTGAACTCCAGAACGAAGCAGTGTTTATGTGGAGTACAGACCTGGATAGTGTTGTGACCTTGTGTTTTAAATCCTTTGAAGGTTCCAATTATGATGTACGATTAGCCGTTTCAAAACTTTTAGGCACAGTATTGGCCAGAGCTCTAACATCTAAACAGACAACAGGTAAAATATGTACTTTATTTGCTTATTCCTCATCTGTAAAAATCTGTTAAATAATAAGAAACTCTCAAGTTATGTTGAAGCCTGAAGTAAAATCACAATGTAAGCTTCATTTGGCTTTTTGTATCTCTGGTTTGGTCTTTTTTGTAACGTTCTTCTTGTGAAGTGCTCTGGCTTTGATTGTGTTAATATATATTATGTGTTTGATATATATATATATAGATATAAAAATATAT
>VZZY01015647.1:0-38899 GCA_013400335.1 Eurystomus gularis
GTGGGTTAGTAAAGCCGTGGCGGAACTCTGCAGTAGTCGCTGCATGGCCGCGCTGCTGCTATCCGCCCCCTCCCCCCTGCTGTGGTCCGCGGACAGAGAAAGGAAAAAAAAAAAAGGTTTTAAAATGCCTTATGAGTTGAGATAAGGAAGGTTTATTACAGAACCATGTAAGAAATAATTGCATTAACACAGGCAATTAACAATAGCAAGAAAGAAGCAGTGCACAGAAAAAGGCAATACCCAGGACAAAGAGACGAGCTGAACACGCATGCGCACGCAGAACCGCTTGAACCCAGAATTGCCCCCCCCCCCTGAGGCATGATGTCANCGGAACCAGAACTAGCCCCGAGGCATGATGTCAGCATGGTATAGAATAGCCTGGTTGCACCAAAATTAACCCTGTCCTGGCTGAACCAGGACAGAGCTTTGAAGTGAGAAGCTCAGGTTTCTGTTTTCTGCACCAGACCTTTTTGTATGGGCCACTTTAAGCAATCATTAGACAAAGTACAAAAACCCATGCCCAAACAAAATTGTGGTTTTTAAAGGAACATTTAATTTTCTCTGTGTACCTAACTAATAAGAGTCTAAGCTTGTAACAAGGTGGGTGACAGTCTCTTCTCTCAAGCAAGAAACAACAGGACAAGAGGAAATGACCTCACGTTGTGCCAGGGGATGTTTAGATTGGACATTAAGAAAAGTTTATTCTCTGAAAGGGTTGTCAAGAATTGGAACAGGTTCCCAGGGAAGTGGTGGAGTCATGATCCCTGGAGGTATTTAAAAGATGTGTAGTATTGGTGCTTAGTGACATGGCTTAGTGGAGAACTTGACAGCGTCAGGTCAGTGGTTGGACTTGATATTAAAGGCCTTTTCCAACCTAAACAATTCCATGATTCTATGATTCTTCAGTGTGCTCTGTTCTGCAAAATTCAAACATTAGGAAATGGGGAGTGGGTCTCATGAATATAATAAAATGTCCATGTGGACCCTGCCCTTTTAGTGGATACAGCAAGATTGGAGGTTAATTTTGGGAACAATACAAGAGAAGCTGAATGAAATCTTCACTCATCAAGGATGGGTTTTGAGAGGAAGAACAGCACTAATAGCTGTTATGGTGAAAGTCACATCTGTTTGTCTTTTAACAAATATTCAAATTATTTAGGAGATTAGTTCATTTTGACAGCTTTTGCAGCTTGATTTTCAAATAGGAAAGAGAACTCTGGAATTACTAAAATGTTCCATTTGATGCCTTTTGAATGAAAATGCTTGCTTTTGAGGTAATGAATGCTTTGGTTTAACTTCACAATGCTTAGAAGAAAATTAAGATTGAAGTTGCAACACCTGCTTTCATGCTTCTGAATTGAATTTTTCAGAGAGACTAATAGGCCGCAATATGATACTGTCCTTTTTTCCTAAAAGTTTCAGATGGATTTTAAAGCTTTATGCTCAAAAGAAACAGAAGTATCATAATAATACATGTGGTTATAGACCGGAGTAGAAAAGACTATAATTCATTATCTCTAAACACTAGGCCTAACCAGGTAGCTAGCTAGATGTGTTTTAGGTGCAGTCACTTGCTAAACTATTGTGTTAAAAATAACTAAGCAAAGTATGCAGTCAAATGTATGTCAGTCCTTTAGCTACAAATTCACCATAGTGTTGCATAGAGTCTGTCGTTTCCTGTATTTTTAGCAACTGGATGAGAGATAAGAAGTTGATTAATCAAGATATGCTTCTTTTCCTTTCTTGTTATCATTTTGATTAATTATTAATTACTTAGATCTTTCCTACCTTTATTACCTCCTTCTTGCATGCTGTCGGATTTGGAGAACTTCTGAGCTATGTGTCTTATCTCCTGCAGCCACATTCTTTCTTAAACACATAAGCCCCTGGCATAACATACTGCAATATGCCAGAGAACTTTATTTATGACAACAGGCAATTTGATTTAATGTATATTAAGTTTATATATATGCTTTAGATGTATATCTGTTCATGTATATTTAATGTTCAAACCCATGAAATTTAGCTAATGAGCTGCAGCATAAAAAGACATGTTAAAGAGAAATTTCTAAGAAATAAAAAAGTAAGCAAAACTTCTAACAATTTGTTAAATACTGTAATTAAAATGTTACAGTCATCTTAAATGAACATTTTGTGAAGACTTGTCAGCTCTAGCTTACTATAGAGAAAATACTAGAAATATTTTAATAGTTATTTAAATTCCATCAAACATCATATTTATTCACAGAGAATTAAAGAGTTTTATATATTAAATATTTTTATGATTTTCAGCCTTTTTCCTAATAAAGGAATACAAATTATTGAAGCCAGCCAGTGTGGTAAAACAATAAAATTAGTTTGGCTAATTGTATCTCATTTCAAAACCTCATGTGAATGAAAAATTCTCATATTACATGGATAGATTCATATAGAAACTGAATAACAGCCCTTACAATAAATGAATGGCACAGACAATACCCTTGTATGTAAGGGTGTTTTTTTCTGGCTGTAAATTCACTACAGCACAGATTTAGAAAGAGAAACAGTTACTTTATCTGTTTTAAAAGCACAAAATAATTTCACACCACAAATTTAAACTTGACTTTTTGATGCTAGGTTATGAATTGCTTTCAGAAAACAAATTTAATATCAGTAGAATCATTCAAAAGTAAGAGGTTGTGTGTTAAAGATAAGACACTTATTGGTAGTTTTTAAGTCCTTTTGTGCAATTGTAAAACTATACACAGGTAATAAACCTCTTAGAATGACTAAGAGGAAATCCTACAACATTTTAAGTGATGTTAACATAAGTATTTTGTAAATATGGACACATTGTGAAAGACAACATAAAAATGCTTGTTTATATGTAAAAAAATCTGTGGACATCTGTGGATGTCAGTTGTTCATGTAATTCAAAAGAAAGATAGTTTCAGAGTGGAATCACACTTTTTGAACCCATGTGTGACAAATACTTCAGTGACAAACAACAGACCCTGACACATAACCAACAGTTTTGTTAGAATACTGAATTTGTTCTGGTTAAAAATGTTAATTTTGGTTCCTCTAACAACAGCAACAAAATAATTTCTTATTTAAATTTTATTTTGAAATCAACTCAAACAAACATGCCCATTTTTTAACATAAAACTAGATAGATTATGTTAAGTGTATCCTGAATCAAATGCTTTACTGAGTCATTTTTCAGTACAATAATAACAAGAGACAGCAGTAAAACCTAGTTTTTATAGATATTTATTATCTATGCATTATAAAGGACTTTATAAAGTGGTAAATCTGTTCTTCTTTTTTTTTTCAGATAGGAATATGGAAACAGAATGCAGTGACCCACTCAAATTCAGCTGCGATAAATTTAAAACTGAACCCTTACCCCTGGTTCTTTGTTGAGGTTCAAGCTGTTATAACACAAGGAACCAGAAAGAGCTACTTCTCTGCTGAAAGTGTGCGTGTCTAAAAGAGTGCTTGAAGTCTTGATAAAGAAAGGTTAGTGGCAACAGCAGTCTGTGGATGCTGCTCTGGTCCTGATTCAAGCTTACCCAGTGGGAGGAAGGCTGGGCTACGGCAGGCATGACTTGAGGAAATCTAGTGGGAAGCTTTAACAAATAAATTCTGATCTATGAATGAAAATATGGAAGCTCAGAATCTTTTTGTCTGCTTGGTTGGGAAATTTCTCCCTACTCAATTGCAAATAAAAACACTTTTTTTTTTCCCATGTTAGTTAATAAAGAGAACATGTAAGAACACTGCTAAACACCAGCTCAGAGGATTTGGGGACAACAAATGATCACTCATTTTAACCTGCTTAGACAGATGCCCAAGGATAGCTCTGTTATCTGTAATGAACTTATTAATGTATATAGGTCAAAGATACACATTTTAATAGCTCTCCAAATAGATATAATACTTAATCAGTATAACAAAACTGATAATATATTTTAAGAAAAATATGTCTAAATTGTGCTTATTCAAATTAATTCAAAATGTCTGTAAACTTATGTGCATGAAAATATTTCACCCTCATGTAATCCTCACATATATCAAAGATATTTCTCTTTAAAAAAAGGTTGTTTTAACACCACCTTTTTTTTTCCTGGAGTGAGTTCATCCATTATTAGAGTTGTTTTCATAAACCATAACAAGGAAAAGAAATGCTTTGTCAGCCTGCTTTTTTGACAGAATTCATACTGTGTTATTATTATACAACTATTATTATACAATACAGAAGTATTGTACTAAAAGCTATCAGGGGTTAACTTTAAAGACATTTCTGTATGTTTAATTCTGCAAGTTTGCTTCTCATACACGGTCAAATAAATGCCATTATGTAAAAATCTAATGCTGAAAATCAAGTCAGCCTTCAGTTAAGAATCAGTGAGTCACAAAAAGTACTTGGTTAGTTAATACTTCAGAAGTCGAAATTTAATTAATACAACATAGTTAAAAATGTTCATCCATGCCCGATTTTTGCAAACCAGGAGCTGATGAGAATATTGGGAAAATTTAAAAGATAAATTAAGAAGTAGGGTGGCTCAGAGGGTAAAACACTAACTTTCATCTCTCATTTGATTCTGTGTTCAATCATCCACTGAGGAAACAGTCTAGACCACAAATTCACACCTAATTTTTCAGCATGGGCATGATCCCCACCTCTGCTCTCAAAGTTTATGACTAGTCTGTCATGGAACTTTAATAGCCTCTAGCAGAAGAAAGAATTCTGGTAGGTCAGCATTGCGGTCACTATACAATAAGGAAGATCCATGGTCTACAGCAAGAAATACTGTCACCCTTACACCTCTCTGGAACATATGGCTTTGAACAATTTTCAGGCGAGTATATCTCAACCTCAGTTCACATATAATTTATGTCCTGAAAAGCTTTCAATAATATTCTCCACCTTATTCATCTCTTCTTCAGGAAAAATGTTCTGAAACCTAACTTAAAGTCCTACAAATTTTCAGTGCTCACTGTGACACTTCAAATAATATATCTGCTTTCCTTTTCCACATAATTAGAAACTTCACCTCATAGAGTACTCATTCCCTCTTATGTCTTCCACCTGCATGGCACGAAAGTCTCCTCTTCACGCTACTGACAGGTGAACATAGTTCAAGAAATCACATCTGAAGAGAAAAAAAGTTTTAGTACACATATTTTAAGCAGTTTCAGCTACTTTCTTTACTATCAGATACATACCATATCAGGGCTCTAGCCCTATAAACATGGTTTTGCCACTGCTGGGGGCAGACATCAGACTGTGTCAGGTCCCTTGGCCTGATTGGCACCGAGCTGGGTTTACCAGTACTAGTAACACTTACTCAGATAACTATTTGAATATTTCATTAATAAGGCTTTTCTGGTTTACTTGCATGATTTGGACTACTAGAGCATTACAGCAGTATTTGTACTAATATAGTCTTAGCTCCATGACTACAATTTCCCAGAAAAGTACTTGGTATGTATCAATGAACACTTCATTCTTCTGCTTAGTCCAAACACCAGGTTCAACATGAGGAATGGCAGTAAAAATTCTCATCCCTTGGCATGTTTCTGAAAAGAGACAGAAGTGTTCTAGCTTTTTGACCATTCAATACCTGGTAAGTATTGGAGGTTGGACTAGATGACCTCTGGAGGTCCCTTCCAACATGAAACATTCTATAAGTGCACTGACATTGTCTGCTAATTAGTCTCAGCTGAGGCCATGGTTTTGTTGATGTAAACACTTGGTTTCTGACAATTGGATTGAGGTCACAAAACTCATTTAATGTAGTTCTTGAACCCTGAATTAAAGGTGTATGTTTACAAGTGTTATTTGTAATTTGTTACCCTGCTAAAACTGTGCTAAGTCAGTACAGTATGAAGATGATTTAATGCCACTGCCTACTTGCTAACCATTCTTTTAACCCATGTGTATTAACACTTGAAATCTGGAGGAGTGCCCTGTCACTGACTCACTCTGGAAGCAACACCTTAGAAAGGTGTTATTTCTGAGAATGGCATCTTGGTGTCAGCAAAATACTGGAGTTATATGTTATGTCATTCTAAAAGAATGATCTTCAAAGAAAGGTCTTTTAGGAAATCAATAGAAGGCCAGAAGTAAAAACTTTGATATTATCTGGGTAGTAAGTCACTACAGTGACCATAATTTTAAGCTGGGAAATTGGTCATACCGTCATTTTCTCCTGATCTAATTTCCCTAACCACTGCTGACTAGTTAAGTTTATTGTTCTACATTTTAATACTGATATCTCTTCCTATTTAATGGAATCTTGTTTTGTTTTTTGTTTCTCTGTACCCTCACATCCTTCACTGTTTTTTCATATCTCTTTATCTTGTGCTTTTGTCTAAGACTAATCTGTTCATTTCCATCTGTTTAGGAACATGAAGAAGGGGCTATGCTCACATCTGTGCTAGGCTGGGGCAACTCTGTTTTTATCTAGACAGCTAGTCTTCTTTCCTCTGTTCTTTTCAGCTGCAGTTATGGATTGCTCTGCAGCTGGTTTGCTGTGAGGTCTTCCTGGAACATTTGTGGAAACTCTGAGGAAACCAGAACTCACAAAATGAAGCTAAAATTTGGGTGTGAGTAGAATGTGATGCATCTAGAAGGCTCTTCATTGTTTTTCATTTTTGTTGTTGTAGAAATGAAGCATGCTTTGAATACATAGAATCATGTTTTGTGTTCTCTTTGAAGCAATGCATGTATTTCTTTCTTACAATTTGTGGCATCTTCTAAATTTCCAACATGAGCAGAACTAAATAGAATAAAATTTTTAAAATAAAACTTGCATTAAATAAGGGCTTTCAGGTAAAAAAAATACTTTGGGAGAACAGAGAAATAAACATTAAAAAAAGAGTTTTACACCTACAGCTCATGTAGATAATGCATAAGAAACTAGATCTATATAAGTAAAAGATATGGAATTCCTACTTATGAGATCTCTTTTACTTGGAAAAATTTACTGATAGAATGGGATTTTAACTAATTCTTCTTTAACTAATTCTTCTTTAAGTGTCCACAATGCATTGTGAATTGATCATCTAGATTCTTGTATGGTCAACGGAGAGAGTTAGATGTGTTTTGCATGCAATTAATCTGTCTAGTGTTTTGTTTTAGGATGAGATTAATGGAACTATAGAAGTGACTGCATTTCTCTTATTGTCTATGAAGGCAGCCTAAAAGAGTCTTTTAGATGCAGATATTGTATGATTACTCTTAAAATGAAGTGATATGCCTCCTCAGCCACTGATGACGAAAACAGCATGGCATCTATTGGTGAAAGTTCATCATGCCTAATTTGCATTTACAGAATTAGTTTCGTCAGAAAGCTACCAGCAAGTGCTACCTGTAAGGCACTGCTTTCCTTCAGTTAGCTGCCCTCATGATGGCCTTGCATCCTAGAGCCTATGAGGAGAGATGCTGGAGTGTGAAACTTTACACTTTACATCTTTACAACTTCTCTGCCTTCACAAGTACAAAAAGAAATGTAACATATTAGAGTCCTCATCAACCAACCAACCAACCAAAAACCAACAACGTACCATTTGTGGCCCTAAAATGTTTATCATACACATTTGTACACTATATCCAAAATAATTTTGATAATTTTGATAATATTGTTCAAATAACTTGTATCAATCATATATTACAGCATCCCTGGTTACATCAGCCATTAACTTTGCAATATCATGAACAGGACAGCCTAACTGTGCTGACAACTGAACTTGATGATGAAATATCTAATAACTGATAGTCAACCCCCCCTACTATATATTTTACAAGTATTTCAAACTCAATCCATGAATGTCTTGAAAGGGTAAATGTTTGTGTTACCCCATTACTTAAAAATAACATGCCTTTTCCTATACCAATGCAACACTTTACATGCTTACTTCCAAGGGCTTCTATATCTCCTACACCAAGTACTCTGATGTATCAATTATATGAAAGCAACAACATTTTAATCAGGGAAATAGAAATTTCAGTAAGTTTCCTTTACTTATATTTTAAAAATGTATTTCTAAAAGTTTTAATAAACATAAACCACCATAACGTAATCAATAACCACTGTTACTAAAGGTAGGACTGGACTCTCATTCTAATACTTGCTAACTTTATGAATAATGCTGTTGTGATCGGGAGGATTATCCATATGCATGAGTGAAATGTGTACAAAAACATCAACAAGATCAAGGTCATAACTTAGTGAATGAGCCTTTTCCCCAGTTATTTTTGGATCACAGAAACATTATGCTAAATCTTGAGTTGTGTCTGCTGTATTTGCTGATGGACTCCATCAGCTAAACCTACAAAAAAGGTTTAGACTGGTCTCATACATTTAGCTGGGAGAAAGTCTGCAATGGTTCTTAGTTTATCTGAAAAGACTGTCCTTAATACAGGTTTTAAAGTAACATGCTTTATTGTACAATTTGTAATATTGTGTTTGAAATCTCTGCAGGATCACCTAACCTGCTGAGCATAATTTCAAAACCTAGTAGTACCATTAAAAATAAGTGTTCTATTGACTATTCTACCAAATTGCCATTACACCAAATGACAACGATCAGCCCCCAGGGCTACCCTAAAATATCTGATCTGTGTCCAACTATAGGCTGATTGTATTCTGTGTTGTGTGAAGTTTCAAGAATATGCCAAAAAATCCACCTCCCTGACTTTCTGCTCTTAAGCCTTTGAAATGAATTCTTAGGCAGTGAAAAGACAATATGGCCTTATACTTTGCTTTATCAAGTCCTATTACTTCTCCTCTTAACAACACAAATAAAACAATACAACCATGGTAACCTAGAGAGAGCTCGTGTTAAGTTTATATCTGAGTCTTTCTCATGGTGTGATTTTTTGACCTTCTTTCATATCCCTCTTATATGGTGTGTCACTAATAATTTGCATATTTTCCAGCCTGTCTCTTTCACAGACTATCAAATTAGTGAAGTTTTTATTTTTGTTCACTATATGAATATATTGGTTTAGCCCCTACTGGGGCCTGAGCATCACGTGCCGCTGCCCCCCCACAGTGGGCGGAAAGGGAAAAAAGGGAAAAGCACCAACCCTGGGGTTGCGATAAGGAGAATTTAACACAATAATGCACAAGAAACAATCAGAACAACAGCAGCAATAACAACAGTGATCAAAACAAGGTACAAAACAAGAGATACCAAGCGTACAGACAAGGTGGAGTGGACCTGGACCTGAGCACACCCCTCACCCAGCGTCGCATGGTACAGAACTGGTGCTGGGGACATTGTGTCAGCACGGTATGGAATAACCTGGCTGTGGCTCCCTCCCAGCTCCTGCTGAAAATTAACCCTGTCCTGGCCAAACCAGGACATTACCCACCCCTTATTCTATACCATCCACCTCTTGGCCAGCAGCCATTTAACAATCAACAAAGTACAATATAGTTAATTGGCCATTCTCCCCCCAAATTAAGTCCCCCTAAGGCACACATTGGACCTCTCCATCCTCCTGCATCACCCACCAGGTTCACCCAGGTCCCTGAGCAAAGGCAATCCCATGCATGGGTTTGCCTTTGCCTGAGGCAGGGCTAACCCAGACCATTATTCCCATAACCTTGCATATGTGTATCACAGGGACTTTGTCCCCGTCTACGGTACGTGGAAGTTTTGACTGGTCAGGGCCAACTTGATTGACAGATCCTCTTGTGTTGACCAACCAGATGGCCTTTGCCAGATGCATGTCCCAGTGTTTGAAGATTCCACCCCTCTCCTGGGCACTGGTGCATGGTAGGGGATGTGGTAGACCCACTCGATGCTGTGCTCTTCTGCCCAGGCTTCTATGTGATTGTTCTGGAAATGTGTTCCATTGTCTGACTCAGTTCTCTCTGGGGTGCTGTGTCACCACAGGACTTGCTTTTCCAGGCCCAGGATGGTGTTCCAGGCAGTGGCGTGGGGCACTGGATACTTTTCCAGCCATCCAGTGGTTGCTTCCACCATCGTAAGCACGTACTACTTGCCATGGCGGGTCTGTGGCAGTGTGATGTAGTCGATCTGCCAGGCCTTTCCGTATTTATATTTCAACCATCGTCCTCCATACCACTGGGGCTTTACCTGCTTGGCTTGCTTGATTGCAGCACATATCTCACATTTGTGTATGACCTCTGTGATAGTGTCCATGGTCAGGTCCACACCTTGATCTTGAGCCCATCTATATGCCACATCCCCTCCTTGGTGACCTGAGGTCTCATGGGCCCACTGGGCAATAAATAACTCACCCTCACACTGCCAATTCAAATCCACTTGAGCCACCCTAATCTTGGCAACCTGATCCACCTGCTGGTTGTTCTGATGTTCCTCAGTGGCCTGACTCTTGGGTACATGGGCATCCACATGGCACACCTTCACAACTAGGTTCTCCACCTGAACCACAATATCTTGCCATAGTCCAGCGGCCCAGATGGGTTTCCCTTCGCACTGCCAGTTGCTCTGTTTCCACTGCTGCAACCACCCCCACAGGGCATTTGCCACCATCCATGAGTTAGTGTAGAAGTAAAACCTTGGACACCTTTCTTGGTCAGCAATATCCAAAGCCAGCTGGATGGCTTTCACCTCTGCAAACTGGTTTGATTCACCCTGTCCCTCAGTGGCTTCGACGACTCGTCGTGTGGGGCTCCACACAGCAGCTTTCCACTGTCAATGTTTTCCCACAATGCAACAGGACCCATCAGTGAACAGGGTGTAATGCTTCTCCTCATCTGGCAGCTTGTTATATGGTGGGGCCTCCTCAGCACATGTCACCTTCTTCTGTGGTAACATCCCGAAATCTTTGCTCTCTGACCAGTTCATGATCACCTCCAATATCCCTGGGCAGCTAGGGTTCTCTATTCGAGCCTGTTGTGCTATCAGTGTGACCCATTCACTCCACATGGCATCCGTTGCCCGAACCAGGACAATGAGCCATAGATATATGGGACTGATTGCTAGAAATATATAAATGTCTCAAGTTTTAATCCATTCTTGTATTTGACCTTCATAATGTGAACAAGTAGATAGTTGAACTATACTGAATGAACTATATTTAGACAAGTTACTAGGTCTAGGAAATGCTTCATTTTCCTTGCATTTTATGACTATGGTTTTGTGCTCTTTAAGCTTATAATCCTCTGCAGTTTTGAGAATTAAGTGTATGTATAGCCATATTTTTGAATTATGCAGCTCATATAACTGAGGATAGAAATACATAAGGACCTAAGAGGCAGGAAAGATTTTTCTGCAGAAGTAGTATTCTCCATATCACAATGACAGCCCACTGAAATCTTCATTTCACTTTTCCCTCCTCTTTTTATGTTATTGCCACAGGAGTGCAGCTATGCTGGGAGAAAGTCTCCATAACATTGTCTTACTCTGGCCAATATCTCTAGGATGAATTGTGCCAAATTTGCAGAATATATCTGTGGCTTACATTCTCAGAGGGACTTCAGAAAGATCTGTTCTGAGAGATTTCCACTTAGAAGAATACTGCCCAAGAAGGCAAGATATTTTAACTTCAGGGAATCAACAGTTCAGAGGATAAATTAAAACAGCACTGCAAATCTTTCCTTAATATAAATGAGGGAAGCCTGCCATTCGTTACTGTATTTTGCATGGCTGCCATTGTTCTCTAGTGCTTTAGGAGAATTTAGGCAGAATATGGGTGTTTGAGCTCCAAATTTGTATTCTTAGCATTGTCAGTTTTTCACAAATCTCCTGAAGTCCTGAGTTTTGGTGATTATATTTCAGCATCTAAATTTCCTTTTTTTGAACATATGTGGTGGAGCCCCAGTGTTGAAATAACAGTCCCTTTTTCTCAGCACCTTGTGGAATGAGCAAAGGAAGGACTCAATCACCAAGCCACAAACTTGCCTGAGTGTGAGGCTCAGCCGTGCCCTGCGGTGGGTCAGTTGGAGCCAGCAGGAACCAGCTACAGCCTCTCCTCACAGAGGTCACCCTGCAGCCCCCTGCCAGAGCCTGGCCACCTACACTCAGTATAGTGCTTTTTTCTGCACCCTTTTTGTGCTTAAATCATTGTATTACATTTAAATTCTTAAACTCATGTTTTTGTGATAAACTTAAAGCTGAAAGAAAACAAATGAGATACAATATTTCATAAGTTGTAAAACATACTATTGTAACAGTGCATCTTGTATCTAAAGTCTCTATTCCTAGCGTTATGTCATGAATGGGGACTTGTTTTCTATGGAAAGAAACAGAGAAATAGTAGCAATCAAATATAAACCATAAATATACTTAATTATCAGTGATTTCTTTTGTTTAACCTCGTACATCTGCTCAGAATACCCAAAAGTGGTATGGAATTAGCATGTGTGTGGGTTGATCAGCAATATTCACCCACAGTGCCCCGTGTGGAAGGAATGAATTGGCTCCTAGTGACCTAAGCATGAAGCCTATGGTGGAAGACACTGCCATGCAGCTCACACTGTGTCATCCCTCTTCACTTATTATTCAGCCCTCTAATGCATTGAGAATGGTTATCCTTCAGCAGTACCTTCACACTTAGCAGTTCCTCTCACTGCTTCTTCATACCTTCTTCCAGGTTCCACTCTCTAGAAGTTCACTTCATTGTCCTCTTTTTTTCATAGCTGATAGCTCAACAGAAATGCAGCTTAATTATAGAATATACTTAATATTATTATACCCTTATACCTGAAAATATACCTTAAGTGACACCTTAACTTATACTTCTCACTTCTAGCCTTATTTATGTCATTATCCGTTGTTCTACACTGTCTGATCTCCACAGGCACTTTAGTAGGCAGTTATTTCCTTTAGGACTATTTGTACAAATGATGACTCATCCTTACTTGTTATGCTATCATTAGCTTTTTTTCAGAGCAGTGAGACAGGTGTCTTCTTGCCTTGCAAACTGCATGTGCTGTTTTTCTTTTTTTAAATATACTTGGATAAAAAGGAAATATTTCATTATTAATGTAAGATCTAGCAAAATGTATGTGGTTGTATTTCTTAAGACTTCTTATTTGGTGTAATGTCTTAATTCATTATCACGTTTTCATCTGAAGAGGCTTTGTGATGCAAAACCACCACCAACTCTTCAGTAATGACATAAAATCACCCATTATTATATCACTTTACTGTATAACTGAAAAGTTGATTGTGATGTTACAATTCTAGATTGGTTGTTTCCCTTGTAAGCTCCTTTTGGTTTTCAGAAGTCATATTAATCATTTTATCCTTGCCTGTGACAAATAAATGCATATTTAATCTTCATGTATAAGTAATGTGCTCTTCTGAATGTGCCAAACAAAATGTGATGAATGGTAGGGTCATTTTCAGTCTCTCCTTTAGATTTCCTTGTGATGCTAGTAGACAGAAGGAGAATTGAGTCTTAGTCCCTAGGGATGTGTTACCATTGTAATGGAATTAATAGAGCTGAGAAAATGAATAATTCATGATGTAGTATCTCTTGACAAAGCTTCTCAAAAGATCCAATACAGAGCAGCTATCTTCTGGTTAGGAACTGGTAATCACTGCCCCACTTTTTTTTTTAAAAAAAAAAAAATAAATTTATTTCCTCCTCCAGTTAACTGCTGTTATTAATCGTATAATAATGAGCAATAACTGTCATATGTCCTTCCCTCTTACAAAATATAACTAGGGGTGATTATGGAGTGAAAATAAACAAACAAAAGAAGACACATAAGAAAATATTTTAGTAAGAAAAACACAATATATTTCTAATTGAACAGAGGGATTTAACTTTCTCCAGTAAGCTGAAATACACATATGTGTATTTCCTGTACTCAACACCTAGGTGATATAATGTAGGAACTTCTAATTTGAAGATCAGTAGTAGCAGTACCTACATGACTTTTAATCATTCTACACTTATTTACTCCCAGCATTTTAAATATAATATGTTGATCTATGACTCAGACATGTTTCAGTCACAAGATTAACCACCAGTGCCTTGGCTTCCTCAGGGTTTCAATTTCTGGGTGCATCTGGAAGATGCTAAATTTCTCAGATAATTTGCAACACCCAGAGAGCCATGAAAACTGACTGTGGAGAGTGAGGAAAAGACAAGTCATTGCTTGTTTCTTAAGGTTAAGAAACTCTACCTCAGTTCAACAATGTTTATTACTTAATATTATGTACTAACATAACATTCTTCTTCTGGAGAACTATTGAGTAAGTCAGAGAAAACACAAAATAAGGCAAGGTTGTGCTTTAAGAAGTGGTCATACAGGATTTTGGATATCAAGCTGTCATAAGCAGGATGGAGCACATCCCAGAATTGCAATCTACAGTTAAAAAATCACCTCTATATACATTAGTATAAGTAATTGTATTGCTGACTTTACTTTGACTTCATATGGTAGTCTATTGGTCATCAATCAAGGGGAAAGTTGATTGCCTGATACCGTTATAGATGAAATGACACTAAATGAGTTAATCTTGGTTTAGGCTGGTTTGATTTAAAAATCTTTTGAAGGCAGCAGAACTTCAGAGATACTGAAAAAAAATTTAAATTATACAGCATTTCAGATTAAATTTATTAGATACGTTAACTTATTCTGAGCTGCATACATTTAGGTAATGTCTGAATGAGAGGACAATACAATTCTGGACCACTTTATCTGATTAGGAAAATTTACATTTTACAGAGTGGAGCTAATGAGAGACATGAAGGTGGAGTTATCTCCCTGAAGCCATCTGGTCAATCTATGTCTGTTCTTAACATTTACTGTTCTGTTAGTTTATCCAAAAGAAGGTTAAAAGGGCAATTTAGTAGAGTTATCTGTAATTGAAATGAACTGTAATAGAACAGGACACTTGAATTAACCAGACTAAAGAAGTACAAAGTTCAGTGGCTGAAATTCAAACCTATATAAATTAAGACTAAGAAAAATACATACATTATTAATAGTGAAGATAAGAAACAACTGGAAGAATTTGTTGGAACATAGTAGTCACTTCTGGTCTTTAAACTAGGATTATATCCTTTTCTACAATAAATGTCTTAGCTCAATATTATTCATTAGTCACTAGAAAAGCTGAAGTTGTGACAGATTTGTTCTATACAGGATTTACACCGTTTTATTAAAAATATACAGATTTAAATATTTTGAAATATTAGTAAGAAATAAAGGTTATTTAGAAATAAGAATTGGCAGAAGTGGTGTAAGGTGTTCTACCAAAACTGAAAATATATTTACTACCAATAATGCTAATATGCAGCTTTCTACCTCTCCTCCTGTGCTCAATAGAGAGCTGGTATCTAGTTAAGCTTCATTACCCTCCTGCTGTACACCTCTGTGTAGTCACAGCTAGGACTGATTTCCTGCAATCCTGATAATCAGGAAGTTGTTCCCTCTACCCACTCTTGAAGACAAGTTTGATCTAATTTAACTGAGCTTTTGCTGACAGTCACATGGCCTCTTAGGCATGATGGAGGTGAGTCATTACTTAAAATTAATTTAGTGTAGGTACAATCACGCAAGTACTTTTGCTGGTTTGTATGTTATTTCTGTATCTCTCCTGACACACAGTGTCCAAAAAAGGGGATATGTGATGGCTTAGATTTCTCTTCTTTTCCCCCTTGCAGTTAGTTAACCATTAAAAAGTGCAGAACAGCTGGTAAAACTGTGTGAAGAAATGACGAAATGAATGACTGTATTTTAATTGCTTTATCATAGCAGCACTGATATTAAATATTGTCTGTCCCTGTGCTATGTTTTGAAGCACTATGATTATCGTAGATTTTATCCTTTAACTATAATAACTGTTTAGAAAAAACATATAGTAAATTTTCAGCAAAATAAAGTTCTTGAAGGTTCAGTGATTTACATTGTTTTTAAAAAGGATGTTTCTAGTTGAAGGCTTTTGATGTTAACATTATTGCTCCATTGATAACAGTGGTACCACATAAACACTAGCAGGATTAAAGCATGAAAATTACAATTGATATAAATGTGTCTGTCTTGGAAATGTTAAGAAAAATGCTCAGTAATATTTATTGTCAAACCTGCACTGTTTTCAAGTGCATAAAAGCTCATGATAGCTGCGGAAAAGTTTAGCACAAAACCTATTATTTTTTAAAAGCCAGATCAGCATTATGATGCAAAATAATTGCCATTCTGTGGAAGTACCTGAAATGGTGGGTCCCAAGTTGGAGTTGACCTGTCAATGAATCACAACCTAGCAGAATGTTTT
The DNA here is from genome assembly GCA_013400335.1 of Eurystomus gularis. Taxonomy (NCBI): domain Eukaryota; kingdom Metazoa; phylum Chordata; class Aves; order Coraciiformes; family Coraciidae; genus Eurystomus; species Eurystomus gularis. Next base: position 16,219 of record VZZY01015647.1, read on the forward strand.
GTTTTTCTTATTGGCTTCATATTCCAGAGGCAGAACCTGGCCCACCTGTGGCTCTCTGGCTCTGCCCTCATCCAGGTGGTCATGGTTGGGGTGGTGAGCGAGGCCAGGATTATATTAACCAGGAGCTGATCCATTGGAGGAACTTCCTGTTGGGGTTGGTTGCATCTTGCTGAGCTCTCTTGGTGGTGTTCTTCCATGTGAAGGGCTACTGAGGGAGCTATCTTTGTCCATTGTATCCAGCAGGTGATGCTGGCGCCATAGTGGGCAGCAGAGGAGCTGGGCCCACAGGAACTTATGGCAGGACTCTCTGAAAGGAGTCTTCTGAGGGGATGTTGCTGAGTTCAGTGTTGGTCTGTGTGATCAGGCAACTTTTGGCAGCATAAAATGATGATGGCTGAACCAGCACAACAGCATCACAGCAGAATTCAATTTCAAAATTACTTTCTATTTACTTTTTATATTTTTGTATTTTAATTGTAAACTTTTTTGAGGTTCCTTATTAGTTAATAAGACCTTTGGAGTTTGGACAGGGGTCAAATGTACTGTATTATTTTTACAATGTTCATCATTAAGTGGCATCATCTGCATGTCATCTTCAAATAATATAATGGTTTTGCTATTTGAGGAACTTTGTTCTGTAAAACTTACACTGTGTAGGAAAAAATGAATGTTTAACTTATGATATAAGTAATTATTAAAATGAAGTTCATGTGCAGAAAAAATGCCCATAAAATCCTATGACGCAATATTTAGCATGGCAGCATGACCTGCCTCCCTGTTATTTAACCTGTTTTTAAAGGTCTCCCAGCAATGAAGAGACTACCTTACACTTGTAATGCCTGCATTTGGTAACGTCAGTTTGAAAGTTTTCCTTTCAAAGTAACATTCAACCTAAATCTCTCTTGATACTTTCATAGCCAGAACTTCTTGTCTTAACTTCTATGGCTTGGGTAAAATATTATTCCTTTCCTCTTTTTGACAGTTTTTAAAGTATTTTGTTTGTTCTAGGATCTTCTTCTGAAGAATAAGGAATTCAAATTTTCTCAATGTTAAAAGTACTTTTCTGTAATCTGCATGAATATTCTGAGTAACAGATTGTCTTCACACCTCTTGTGATGCTTGCCAAAAAGCTTGTGCCTGCCAAAGGAGCGGTAGTGGTTCCAGTGTTGCAGAATCTGTGGTATCTGTCTTTAAACCAGTTTTGCAGCTTGCTGGAGAGCATGTGCTCCAGCTCTGAATCCCATTTTTAAGTAATAGCCATTGTAACTTTGAGACCAGGATAATGATATGACTTTCAAAACAAAGGACAAGTCTAGTTTACTCTCTCAGAGTAAACATTTGATTAAGAATTTTGTAAACTACTATGTATTGTCAATAGTGTCTTGAAGCTTATCCATGTAACCAGGTGTTACTGGACAATCTCGACAGTTGTTGCTGCCCTTATGTTGAGTGTCTTACAGATATCCTCCCTAGAGATCAAAGCATGAGACACTGCCTCTGCTCTACATATAGCATTATACTCTTGAGATACCTAGTGAAGATAGCAGCAATTTTTTTTGCTTTTCAATCATTCTTATGCAAAAAATATATTCACCAAAATATATTGTTTATCAGGTCTCTTTGCAAGGTGAATATGAAAAGAAATACCCATCTTATAGAAGAGGGAGCAGCTTATGAAAACAGAAAAGTATGAAAAAGACACTTCACACCTCAGATTTGTTTTTTTAGTCTTCAGAATTCTATTTCATTTAACACTAATAAATATGAATGGGAAGTGACAGATTTTCTCCCTTTCTTAGAGGCTAGCTGTTGAGCCCAAACCTGACTTTCCATAAGTACAGAAATGTTACTTATTTCTATTATAATGCATGGGACTAGAATAGTCAGCATAGTGCCCTATAGTGCTGCATGTCTCCAGAGATCCGGTTGTCTTGTTCTTTGGCTGTCCATTCAGCAAAGATGCTCTTTCACTGCCCTTTCTCCTCGTGACACAGCTGTGTAAGTTGTCGTATCTCCTTAAATGACACAAGTCAATCTTCCCATAGGGGATGTGAGATAGGGGATTATCCATCGCCTTTCATGGCAGAGCCAGAGTAAAAGCTGCAGGACTCAGTACCAAGTGAAGAACAGTAGATGAGGTAGCACTGATAGCTATGATTGGGTGCATGAGAAATGACACTGAGGAGTACAAAAAACATCAGCAGCTTGTGAGGCTATCTGCAGGAGCCTACCACTTCCCTGTAACACTGCAGGAGATGCTATTAGTCAAGCTATCTGAAAAACTTATCCCTCTTAGATTTTGAACATTGTCGAAGCTGGATTTTCATAAAATAATCTATGTGAGAGGGCAGGACCAGAAATTATGGTAGTCATACCTGGCAGGATGGCCTAGCTTGGACTCAGCAGCTTCTGTGGGCATGGAAGAGTTAAGCTTTTTTTTGTCTGAAGCCAGCAAGCCAACCAAACTGGTAGGTTTAAATTTAAGCCTTAAATTAATATTTAATTTCCAGATGAGCTACCCAAATTAAAGGTCTCTTCATGCTACGTATATAAACACCCGTTATCTGGTTTTTTGGTACTGACAAACAAGCCTTTATTTCTTTTTTTTCTGTAAGTTTTTTGTTGTGCTTTGCCCTGTAGAACAGAGATTTATGAGGTATTTTCCTTGAGGAATCACCCTGAAATATTTAAGAAGCTTTGCTTCCTCCCCCTAGAAAGCTCCGGTACTGTAAGTACATTTCCCATTATACAATTGCTTCAGGGAGTTAGATTTTTTTTTTTTTTGAAGACATTTTATGGCTATCACTAATTTTCTGGTTTAGAGTCAGATGCGACCTAAAAGACATGCTAATAATTGACTATGATTAGAGACATTGGCAGTTGGCTCTCCTTCTGGAAACAATCAGAGAAAAACTATCTGAACATTTGTTTAAGAGGTAAGATATGGGTAGGCAGCCATTTCTGTATATCTAAGGTTTAAGCTTTGGTTTTACTTCCTTTTCTGCAATTGTTAGGCTTCCTCACTAAATCCTATAGTGGGACATACCTAGGACAGTGGAAATAAGCAAGGTGATGACTCCAATAACCTTTGTGTCACATGTGCACAGAGCACACGCAGTTGCCCCCAAATTGTTGCCAGCCCGCAAGCAGAGATGATGGTAAATGTAATGATTTTATTCTAAATGATTGCTTTAAAATCAGGTCTTCTTAAATGTGTATAGAAATTGATGTGACATAACTCTTTACAAATCTGATAAATAATCACTAGCATTACTATAATTAAATTTTACATTTTGAATCCTGATCTTTCCTTAGGGAGTCTTGTTGCCTTCTGAAGGCACTCTTCTAAAGTGTCCTCTTAAAAAAAAAAAAAAATATCAATTTTCTTCAGTGTTATTCTAGCTGTGCAATCTCTATTCAGCCACACTCAGACTCAATGGCCTCTAAAGCACATTGTTTTTTCTGTGAAAGAAGTGTTGCTTCCATTATATCTATATGAGGAAAATTAGAGTTTTTCTACAACCTGGACTGGTCTAATGAAATACTTAACACATCTTTCACTTCAATAATAGTTGGGTTTTAATTAGCATTCTGGTCACTGTGATTTATAGAAAATATATGGGGTAGCAGTGTTCTTTCTTAGGGTACAAGCTAGACAGCTACATTATTTATTTTGTAAGGTGACAGTTTGTTCTCTTTGGCAAATCGTGTGATATAACAGGGCATCTTATAATACTGCCTGCATCATAGAAAAATTACTCATGAATAACAGACATTCAAAATGCCCAAACTGTTGTGGTGTAAGATCAAGCAATTTAACTTTGAACTAATTCAGGACACAATTCTATTTAAAATTTCTGCCCTAGTTTTCCTTGTTTTGTTTAATTTAAATAGTTAATATAGTAAAAAACACAAAAACAAAAACAAACCCAAAACAATCAGCCTTTTAAATGCTTGCCTTGTCTCTACTGTCTTGCTCTAGGCACTAGCTGAAATGTTAAAGCACAAGGTTTTCTGAGGAATCTGGGTTTGTAATGATTTCTGTGCATAAGTAATAGGAGTTTACAGAGAATACTCTGTAACATTACAGAGAAATCCCTTCAGGAGCCTGGTCTTCTAAACCAAAGTATTTTAAAATAGGAATGGTTAACATTAAAGGGCCTACTAAAAGGAATGTGTTGTCTTCTCTGTGGTTTGGGGTGGTTTTTTTGTTACGTTGGCTTTTGTTCTCTACGTTTGTCTGTGTCAGCAATTCAACAGCTGAGCCTAGTTTCCATATATGAATGTAATCATATTGAACAAACAAGGTCTCTTAAAGACTGTTATGTCAAAAAATGTACATGATGAAGAACAGGGCTTAAAGGAAAGGAATAGCCACTTACCATTTTTCACTTGAATAAAGATGTCAAAATGGATCCCTCTTTGTTAACCTTGTCCCTCCTCAAGCAAAGTCCCTCTGAAATTTATTTCAGAAACCACAATTTTTGCAGGAGGACCTATCTTATAATGTAGGATCAAAAATAACTATGGTGTACTTTTAAAAGATACAAATTTCATCCTGGCCAAATATTCCCTTGAGCAAGTGAATTGTTGAATTAAAAGACAGGATGAGTTTGGTTTAAGTTGTTTTGTTAACCAGCTTGTTTACTGTCTGGATCATCTGTTGTCCTCCATGTGACTTAAGATTCTGTTAACTGATCAACGTTTATGTGCATCTGTTTCTCAACAGATGTCTTGAATACTAAGGTTCCCCCCTGAGTACAGTATTTGTTTGTGTGTGCAACCATTCCCAATTGCACAAGTATACTTACTGTGAAATATGAGGCAAATTAACACTAACTCCACCTGTGCATACTAAAAAACATTGCACTTGTTTTTGTATGAAACATTCAAGTTAATCAAAAGACATAAGTAAAGATGAATGACATACAAGATTATTTTTCTGGTCAATATTTCAGAAGACTTTAAGGAATAAGAGGATAAGGAATAAGTCTATATTATTTACTAGAAAAAAGACTCCACCCATGGAGTGAAAGGCCAGCAACATAAGCATGAGTTATCAATTAGTCTTGTGAGTTTAAGCTTTACATAGTATAGAATCTTCAGTCCTTTGCTTCTACAAGTCCCAGAGAAATATGTACTGACTTAAAATCTCATTACGAGATTTAATTTTTAGTTTTTTCAGCATTTACCAGCCCACAGAAAGAAATTAATTATTTGAGACATTTTTTTCACATCCACATTAAAGGTAAATAACATATATTTTTCCACTAAAGAAAGAAATGTAGAACTAAGACCAATTCACTGTATCATAATTGATTTATGAGGTTCTAATTTCATGTAAACATGAAATATGAGAAGGTGCAAAACCTGCATAATTTTCCAGCTCTTATTCATCCAGTTGAACTAATTGACCATGAATTTATTGGTAGTTGAGCTTTGAAGTGGTACAAAACCAGAGCACAGGTACATATTATTTTAATGAACAGTGATGTGTGAAATGAATCATAACCTTGTCAACAAGATAATAAAGAATTATATGCCAGTCATGGTTAAGAGAAGATATGACAAACATACTAAGCGTAGTTTGCAAAAGCTGTTAAAGAATTGTCAGTTTGATATTTCTATGTGAAAACTGTAAAATGAAGAGACTCTGCAAGTGCTTATTAATCAGGCATAACAAGTATAGTTTCAATACAATATTATACACTCTTCAGTTTTTGTGAATCTGGGACAAGCCTTTGATTGACTTCAGTTTGGTTTCAATAATTGTAACAGCCAATTCTTTCTCTGATATATGTTTATAGTCCTAGAATTTTCCTGAACGTTTGGAAACAGGATAAAAATATCTAGATGAAAGATAAGGAATTTTGTTGCCTGTCCTGGTTTGGCCAGGACAGGGTTAATTTTGGTGGAGCCAAGTTATTCTATACCATGCTGACATCATGCCCCAGGGCCAGTTCCGGTGGGGGGGCAGTTTGCGTTCGGCTGCTTCGTTGGGCTCAGTCCATCCCTTTTTTTCTGGTATTATTCTTTTTTTGTATTGCTCTTTTCTCGCTGTTACTATTGTTCTTGTTAACTGCAAGTGCTTATTACATGTTTCTTTCTATATTAAACCTTCCTTATCTCAACTCAAGAAGGCACTTTTAAACCTTTTTTTTTCCCCTTTCTCTGTCTGTGGCCAGCGGCAGAGGGGAGGGGGCGGGGAAAAGCAGCACGGCTACGCGGCAGCCACTGCGGAGCCCCGTCGGGGCCTTACTAAACCCCAACATCTTTTGGCACCCAATGCGGGGCATCTGAGAGTTGAGATAATGACAGAATCTGTCCTAACTAAACCCCCACATTGCCTTATTTGGAGATTTTTATTACTTTTTAAAATATTTCTCCAGAAATCTTGCTAATTTCTTTTCATGAAAGTTCAGTATTAAGACAGAAAACTATTGCTTTACCAATGTTACCTGAAACAAGTTAGAATTTAGGAATAAAGATCAGAGAGACTCAATTAACCCATTTTTGTAAAATGTTTGGCTCTTTTTCTCAGCTTGTTCTGTGAGGAGGTAGCGCTTTCAGACTTTCAATTAACAACATCCCTCTTTAAAAATTATACTACTGAAAATATTCCTGTTCATATTCATTCTGTAATCCTTCATAAAACAACATAGATTTAGACAAGCTTTTGAAAGTAGAAATAACAAGAGCTCCCCTTCTATCTACGCACAGTAAAAGACTGCATACTTAGGTTATCTATTGACAGTCATTATAAACATATCTCCCCCCTGAGCTGTTCCATGTGCAGCTCTGTTTTATTCTTAGAAAACCAAATTATGGTAGATACTGAGAATGCTAACCTTTAAATAAAATATTAGGTACAAGCAGCTTATTGGAACACATTTGGTTAAAGTGGATTTTTATAACTGCTTAGAATGGATATATTTTAATTTCTTAGACTGTCACACCCTCTTAAAATGATTATTCTGAAGCATTCACTTTAATGTTAGCCGTGACCTACTTTCTATTAAGAAGAGTACTTTAAGTATAAATATCTGGTGCCTATTTCACAAACCTTATTCTCATAGAATAATGGACGTTATCTATATGCTTTCAGTAAAGCTTTTCTTCTTTGCTTCACTCTGCCTAGGTGATTGAAAGATTTTATTACATTTTTCTGGGAGAGAAGTGAGTGGGGAGTGAAGGACTTGTTAAGGAATTCATACCGTCCTTCAGTGACATAATTAGTCTCTAAAATTCTTCACTGTTTATCTTGGTTGGATCATTAAATATCTTCTGTACTGCAGTGGAAGAAAAGAAAAAGTAACAGAATCAGTACTGTGCTGCACATAGTATGAAGGAAAGTAAATAATAACACCTAAGCAACTGCTACCATCTGGATGGGAAACACATCAAGGAACTTGCAATAGCTCTCATTAGTAAAGAAATACAGAATTATTGACATATTAAGCAGTGACTATGTGTCATATCCAGGTATGCTTTACGATGCAGAGGTCTATAGTGTTGAGCTTAAGATGACGGACAAGGATATAATCACAAACAATTCTATAAAGGGCTGGCACTTTCTTTTGCTAATCGCTGCTCAAAAACACAGGGTGTTAGTTGTCCCAAACGCCTTCTGACGTGCTCTAATCTAGGCACAAGTTTGTAGTTAACTAAGTTGAGAACCAGATTCAATAGACTTAGGTAAGTAAAATTTTGGTATAGAAAGCTTAGCAGGTTTAAGACAAATCAGTCATTCTTTAAACTGGAGCTATGTCATTGTTTTAATTTCTGAAATTTCAGATTTTCCTTTCCTCTTCCCATAGATAAAATAAAACTCCTGATGGTCTGCATTCTCTCCTTCTTGGAGACTCTCCTGACTGCCTTTGTTCACACTCTGGTACTACTTCTGTTGAATGCTTCTGTTGAAATTGCGTTTCTACTTCTTGAGTATGCCTTCTATCAGCTACAGATTCTCCTTTCCTGCCTGATGTCTTCATATACTGTCTCCTCTCATGCTCCATTCTTGGACACTTTTTCTGGGCTTGGAGCACAGCCACAAATCAACCCTAAGCAAGCAAGGTAGTGGCCATGAATAACAAATGAGATTGTAGCATGATCTAAAGCATATAGAATAATATCTTTGGATTAGATATTCCTCCTGGATTATGACTGCTTTAACAGTAGGCTGATTTTTTGAATAATCAGGAACTGCCTTCAGCAGGACCCAATACTGGGTAAATAGCAATAGCAATTTTACCTGGATTTTTATCTGGTGAATGTTAAGGTAGTTTCATTAGCTGACAATATCAATCAATGATAATTTAGAAGCAAATGTAGAGAAAAAAAAAAAACCAACATAAATTGGCCCAATTCAAATTAGTTTGTGTTTTTCAGTGTATAGGGACTGTTGGTTACAGAGTTATTTAGAGAGGTGTTATTTTTTTAGTTCAAAGTAAAATACTACTATCAATCCTGTGACTTCTCCTGTAAGAAAGAAGACTTAAGAAATATACAGAGTGGCACACCTGATCTATTCACCAAAATGGCAAACACACAAATCTCTAGGTATGCATTTTCCAGAGGGTTTTTGATTGAGACAGTTACATAATTTCAAACAGATGAGAGAATTTCTGAACTGCGAGAAAGCTTTATTTCTGTATTATTTTAAGTCCACAGATGAGCTGTCAGAATAAAGGAAGAAATGTACTCTTCAAAAGAGTATCTATTTGATGTATTTGGGATTGAAAAGGAAGAAAAGTTTTTTTAAATACCATTCAATATATGGTAGATTAACTTGTAGACAAAATTTGTTTTCTCAATTGATGATAGCTGTGATTTTTTTAATGTTTTTTGTTTGTTTGTTTGAAATGAGGAGTGAATCTGTGAAACCCTAACTTAGCAGTAATTGTGTTAGTGAGATACTAGCCCAAGATCACAAGAAAACTTTTCCTTTAAACCATGGCACAAAAGGTTGTAAAGAAATTACAAACATCTGTGAAGCTTTTTGACATAGTCCTGTGCTTCTTCCTTTCACTGTGGTCTAATACTAGATAGTATCAGACAGTATATTATTCTTGACTTGTAATTTTAATATCCGTTCTCACTGGATTTTTTTTCCTGATGACTTAAGGTCCACTTTTATGCATCTTCAGCTGGAGACAACTAAAACACAGGACAGAAGTATTTATTGTACTTCTCTCTGATCTCACTGTATGCCTACAGTGTTTTTTTCCCCTCTCCCTTCTCTCCCTTTTTTAAAAACGTCTATAATTGCAGTAGTTAAGTTAAAGAAAAATATTTATAAGTGAAACCTCCTCAGCAATGGATAAGTTTTCCTTACTCATGTCATGACAACAGTGAAGATTGTGTAGGCTTATCTCAGAGTGCACCATACATGTAATAAATTTCTTATCTACCTGTTTTGGGTAGGTAGAGTTCAGAAGAGCACACAAGAAAGACCTTCAAAACATAGGGCACTAGAAGTGTCTGAGAGTCCTGGTTAGAGGGAAATAAATTTCATCAGACCTATTACTGTTCATTTCTACAATCTTTAGTAAAGGAGTTAGCATGAAAAAGAAACAAAGGGTAAGTTAGTGCTGGGTTACTGTGGCAGGTGTCCCCCAGCAGGTCTAATGGCACAGTACAGGGGATGTGGTGGCTGGTTTGACAGGAAGCGCGTGCACTGCAGGTCACATATGCAGAGAACCCCAGTCACGTACCCTAGATTCCCGAGCCCACCAAAGACCATCTCAGCCAATAAACCTACCTCGGAGACCCCCTCAACCAACGAGAACTGTATATGACCACAAGCCATGATCCAACTTTGGCTATAAATTGAGCCTGCCAGAAGCTCCTCTGAGCTAGTCTTCCTCAAAGCAGCAGGTCTGCAGTTGGGGGACTCTGTCTTTGGGCTGAGATGCCATCCAAACTAATTCCTGGGATTGTGTCCTCGCCTTATAGGTGAGCTCATTTTGAATCATCATTCTAAGCTTAGATTTAGTTACACATCATGTAGTATTAGTTACCAACTGACATCCTGAACCTGTAAACAAGTTGTGTCTGCTGAATTATTTGTAATATAAGATCCCTGTTCAGTTCAACCAATTTCAGTTCAACCACCTGTTTTCTGACACCATTAAATTGATATTTGGAACATATTTTTTCAGTCTTACACTTCCACAGCAGTCATGTGCAGACAACTTTTTTTTATTTGACTAATTTGAACTAATTTTTACAGCCTTTTTAGCATGAAACATAGTTTTAGGAAATACATTGAGTCATATATTTTTTCTTCCTGGGAGTTTAAGTAGGCCTATATTTCACAATAGAAAAGGACATTTACATCTATGTAGGATAAATAGAAGGAGGCATTTCATCAGAAGAGAGGATGTTTCAACAAAGACCTTCACAAGCAGCTGAAATGAAGTGGGGTTTTTTCACCCAGAAGAAAGGATGAGTGATTCACTAAAAAAGAGCTTTCATACAGCAACAGAACAGAGAAAGAGTTATGGGCCCAATCCTAGTGTGACTGCAGAGGCTCAATAGCTATTGATTTAAGCTTAGAGTAAGGTCCAGATTTGTGTAGAGGAAGAATGTATTTTGGTGAGCATGTGGCTTCATGAATCAGTAAAACCAGGGAAGCAAAAAATAGGGAAAAAAGCTTGCCTTCATCATACAATAGGCAGTAATTGGTTATAAGAGTAAGGACATGTGGGTACTGTATGAACTCCTTTACTCTGATGAAGCTTTCAGCAACTACCGTAGAGACTTTGTGATAGCAGAATTGAGCCTTGAATCAGCTGTAATTTCTCCTCTTATCAACTCTTAATAGAAAATAAAAGAAATTAGAGAGATATTGGAGAAATTAAACAGACCAAAATTCTGGTGAACCAACATAATCTTCTAATAGTAAATTTGCTTGGGAATTCAAACAATCTCTATTCCCAAAATACTTGAGCTATTTTCCAGAGGTTTTGTCATTAGAGAAATGAATAATATCTTTGCCTTGTCAGAAGAATGGCATCTAGAATTTATTAAAAAAAGCAAAATCCAGTGACATTTTATGTTGAAGTGGGTATTTTACACATTTGGAGTTGTGTTTCAGCTAAAAAATATGTGGAAATGCAAGAAATTGACTGTAAATATTTAGTTATCTTTATTTACAGTATGAGAACCACTACTGGTCCTCTCTGAGTAGCATTGACAGTAAATCACTTAGGACATAACAAGCAAAGTGGCAGTGTAATTTTCTAACATGCCTAATTCTGCACAATAACCAATGCAAATTATTACGAACTCCACATTTGCCCAAATGCAAGGACTGTTTGAAATAACATTACAATGAGTTCACTTTGCAAAGCAAGGACCTTGCTTTTACTTATTAAAATAATTTTTCAAGAACTCCATTGACAGTAGTAGTAGAAGACTTTGGCCCTTATAGATAATTTTATTGAAAACAAATTGCAAATGGAGACTTGGAAACATATTCTTCATTCCTTAGATCGAGGAGATGTCTTTGTTGTCACATATAAAACAGGAGCAAACCTGAATATTTTAGCTTTTCTTTCAGTTTGATAACATCATTTAAATGGGATATATAATTGATATTTTCATTGTTTCTTTAACATTAAGTCAAATTAAAAGTAAACAAGCTAGTGTATGACATTGTTTTTACACAAGAAAATCCTGCAAGCATTCTTGTAGCTATAGCAAGAACACAGAACAAATGACTAGATTTGTAACTTGTAAATATGTCACTGTTCCATTCCAAAGATTCAGTCAATGTATCTATAATTTTAATGACCACCAGGTCACATTCCACTTGATCTGAGGTCTCATCTTTAACAAATTTCTGTAATTGTTCTGATTACTTCTAATTCCTCCCTGAATTAGCACAGTCAGTAATCTTTATTTCTTATATTTTTCATGTAATTGTAACTGTCTAAAATTTTCTTTTAATCTTAATCTTGTATCTTTTTCCTCATCTTATACTTTTATTTTCTTTTTATTTCTGCAACCCCATCATTCAATGTATCTTCTCATCCCTCACCATTTTTCTCAGGCTACAGTAACATTGTTCCACTCTTCTCTGGCATTTCCTTCTTTTATTTCATTTGGCCTAGTTAACTTGGCTGGATATTTCCTGCTAACATTACCACCCAGTGTTACTGCACACCCGATTCACTGTTCAGTGTTGAATTACCCTCACAGTGGCAAAATTCCTATGTTTAGTCAGAATTTCCTGCATTTCAAGTTGTGCCCATTGCCATTCTTCCTTTTAATATGCATCTCTGTGAAAAGTCTGGCACCATCTTTTCCATATCCCCCTGCTGGGTAGCTGAAGAGATATTTGTTCAAAATTAACCAATGCCAGTAGCAATGGATATTTTCAATGAACTGATAGTGATCAATTTGTAGAAGTGCTTTGGGGAATATTTTTAGCAATAAAATATATATAGAAGTAATCTTAACATTTCTTGAATGTATTTTACCTCTAATGTTTGAAGAAATGTACTTTATTTTTTAGATTATTTACTCTATGCATTTTCTAAGCATTTCTGTAGATTACTGCTTTTAGAGCAGGAAGAGATCATATGGTAACAGCTTGCAGCTTTTGAATGCTAGTGCTCATCCTAAATAATTTTAGAATTTCAACATTGGAACAAAAACAAAGTTTAAGAAATGAAATGTGAGTGACAAGTAGGCTATGTGTATCATAACTTAAATAATTTGCAATACATAGCTTACAAACAGAATGAACTGCAGACTTGTTTTATACCATTTTTGATCTTCCTCCTCCTGCAATAACAAGTAACTTCCCAGTTTCATCAAGTTGAACACCAGACTAGTGTTTCTCCCAAGGTCAGTTGTGAGATGACTGATCCTGTGAAGTATCAAGATTACCTGAAGCTTATGAGGAATATGTTTCTACCTGAAAGGAAAGAAAATATTGTTTCTGGAACAGCCAACATAATGTTACTTTAGCTAATTCATCAAGCACGTCTGAAGCTTGCATGTTGCTCTCTATCTTTTCCCAAGTAAGCACAGAAATGAGTCTTGAAACTTTCTTAATGGGTGTTCACAGCTTGAGACTAGATTTGTTTGTGGATGGTGGAATTTGTTCACCTTTAGGAACTGAGCTAGGCTGAGTTTTGCCACAGTAACATATAAAAAGTGCTAAAATGTGTTTTCAGTTATGAGAAATATAATCTAAAGAAATGATGGACCATATGGAGAAATCTGTGTATGTACAAATTGAATACACCTCATAGATCAAACTTGTTTTGTTTTGTTTAATTTTGCTCAAGTAAAAAGTGACCTCTGGATACGGATGCGCATATTTCTAAGAAGAAAGTTGATCTTATTATTTCCATAACCTCTTCATTTGTATTTTATTGATGTTTTAAATACTGTGGTCGCTAATTTCAGCAGTTCTAATTTGTACAGAAATTAATTTTCATTTTGTTTCACACAGGGGTTAGCATCAGACTGTGCTAATATCATGCAGACATTTAAAATTTGGTAGACTCTATGATGTCACATTGTCTAGCTTCCTAGATTACCATGAGACAGGTCTTAGTCTTTCCCTATGTAATTTTGTATTTTAATATCTGTTCTTCTTGCTTTCTTTCTCTTAAATCCTTATATGACCCATATCATTGGAATATTTATGAACACATATAGTCTCTCCTGGTTTGTATTTTTTCCTTCTAACATTGTGATTTTTAAGACTGTTTCTGAAATGCTTCCAATTTGATCGATACTCCACCATAGACCAAAGTTATACTGAGCAAGTAATAAAAATCTTATGTGAACAGTCTTACAAAACAGCTATTTCCTTTATAATGAAGTAGATAAAATAGATTTGTTACCAAGCAGAAACTTTGTTAAATGAGAATTACTCCCACTTCACTATGTCAATTAAAGGGAAGAGAATACAGCTGCGAATAGTTGGAAACATGAAATCTGACAGTGCAAAGGCTGCTACAGTACATTTCTATAGATAACATTTCCCTCTACTAGGAAATGGAATGGACTCTCTGAAGCACTTCTGGTCTGGCTAGGTAAATTATGTCAAGGAATACTTCATTTTGCTTCAGTATTTACATTGTCATGGTCCAAAATATAAACAATATATAATCCTAGACATGATGGCTTTTTCCCAGGGTGCAAGAAGTATCACTGATGAAACAGGTGACCAGCTAAGTCTCCTTTAAGGTATATCACAGAATGGTTGAGGTCGGAAGTGACCTCTGGAGGTCATCTGGTTGAATCCCACTGCTCAAGCAGGGCCACCTACAGCCAGTTACGCAGGGCAATGTCCAGACAGTCTTTTAATATCTCTGAGGAGGGAGACTCCATAACCTCTCTGGCCACCTTATTGCCATACTCAGTCACTCTCACAGTAAAAGAGTTTTCTGATGTTCATAGGGAATATCTCACGTTTCAGTCTGTGCCCGTTGCTTCTTGTCTTGACACTGAGCATCACTGAAAAAAGCCTGGCTTCATTATCTTTGCACTCTTCTCTTATTTTTTGTTCCTGCTGCAAGTTAACAGATATATAAAAAATTGATTACATTAACTTTAGTAGTTTTAATATCTTCCTTTTTTATTTTCTTTTGTTCTCTCAAGTTCAGCTTAGTAATTCTGTGTTAGTCACCACATGACTGAAGACTGATGGGGAGAGTGTTATACTTCTGAGTGTTGCCTGAAAGTAGTAATAATGATTGAACATCATTGCCATACTAAGCCTTGTATGTGAACTCCTGAATGCTCAGCAGCTAGGCAATTTGGCATTTTTACAGTAAATGTAACTATCAAAAGAATGCAAAGTTGATTGATAACAATACTAGACAGCCCACATTTGAGTTCTACATGGATATCAAATTTTCTTTTAAATGGACCTTTCACTGATAACAGCTATAGGGCAATTTACCTGTTACACTTGTGTAAACTGGTTTGCTACAGCATGGTATTTTGATTAAGCCAGATGATACAAAATCAATAAAAGAGTTCCTATTGATTAAACATGGTCTTTCTTACTGTTGTCTATGAGGTCTTTAAGGATCAGATCTTGACCTTTCACTATTTAATATTATTATCAGTGACTTGGAGGAAGCCAAAACTGTTATTAATTGAATTTATAGCATATGCACACACATACACATAAAGGAATGACAAAGAAATAGTATTCAGCAGGGAAATGTAAGTTATTTGGTAAGTATGATATAAATATACAATTTGCCATTCAGCGTAGACAAGTAGATTTTGATCTAGTGAAGTGTGAATAGAAGTCACACTTTGAGGCTACAAATGCTGTCTTGAAGAGCAGCTGTTCTTAAAAAGGTATAAGAAGTCACACCAAACATGAACACTCAATACAATGGCACATCACAAAGGCAAATGTGACATAAACATAAGAATGTTGAGTAGAAATGAATTATACTAAGTCTGTACTCCTCCCTGTGTGGCTGTTTCTTCCAGTTCTGAAATGCACAATACAAAAAGGGCATTGATAAATTGGAGAAGATTAAAGAAAAGCCAGGAGAATTATTAAAGGACTGTGAGGGACTCAGGGAGCTCAAACTATAAATTTAGCAAAGGAAAGGTTAAGAACTATCTCTCTGGCAGTCATAGCTCTTCACTTCTGCATACTCCTCAGAGCAGACCTTTGTTCTTTCAAGCTTGCCATGCTCTGTGAAAGGGTGTCCTGCCAATTGTCTGTCCTTTCTAAAATGCCTAGTACAGGCATTGGTGTTCCTTTCCAGACAGGGAACCTTATAGCTGAGCTTCCCTTGGTTCCGGGATCATCACTGACAACTTTAGCTACACCTTTCCCTGTAATCCACACATGTTGTTTACATGGGTTTGAAAGAACCGAATTATGTTGCCAACAGGCTTGCAGAGGTTTTGGGCAGAGTAATTTTGCTTTAGTTAATACACAGAATGTCTGGTCTTGGCAAAACATTTAAAACTGGGGGAGGTTTGTTTCTTCACCTTTCTTAGAGTTCACTGTGAGTTGGCCAGCATACTTAGAATGTCTTTCAAGCATAGGCTGTCTCTTCTAAAATGTGCTGTCTGGTTGTTCATGTCTTTTGACTGTGTCTGTGGTCCTTCTGCTCATTCTCTTCTATTTTAGTACAACAGAGTTGTACCTTTTTGTTCATGTCTGTTGTTCAGGAGTGATTGGGGGTGTTTTACGGAGGGAAATGCAAACTCTGATCATACCTTTAAACTTTTGCTGCAGACAGTCTTTAATTCCCTCTAGCAAAAACAGCCAAGGACAATGGAGGCATGGCAGGATCACAGAGCAGTGCAAGAGAGCATTCACTGATGTTTTAGGTGCAACCATTCCCAAACACAAAACTAAATGCACACCTACACACAATGCCTCTCCCAGTGATGGGATTCTTCACTTCTCTCCTGTATCTTTGCCCACTCTTTGGCCTGGTAGACTGTTCTAGGATCCAATGGGACTGTGGGGTTCCTGTGGGGCCCTTTGGAGGTCTGGTGTCCCACAAGATCTCCCTGCACACATCCAACGCTCGGATGTTGCTGCTGCTGCTGCTCTGTCCCGAGACATACCTGCACGTCCCTTCATGCTGTCCTTGGTTCCCTGGATTATCCCAGCCAAACAGAATCAATCTAATTGATTGGCTAATCATTGGGTATTGTTTCTGGGCAGATGCTCGGTGGATTTTCCCCAATGTTGTCTAAATGATACAATTTTGTTACATTAAGTCATGTGGTGTTGTCAAAGAGGCTGTCCTTCCAACAGGATATGTGAGGATGGGACACCTTCAGAGTGAGAATCCAACATTTAAAAATACTTGCTTCCTGAAACCGACTGACTGATGAGATCAATAGGCATTTTAGACCAATGTAGCTGTTGTTAATTTGACAGCTTGCATAGATAGATTACTCTTAGTTTCTGCTCCATTAATTTGTTTCCACTTTAAAATAACGTTTTCCTAATTTTTTTTGTGTCATTTCCTCTCAGAATTTCTCCTTAAAACTGAGGCATAAAGTTAGTAGAGAAAAGCAGGAAAGCTCGAAAGTGATGTAAAATTTGCCCATATGTAAAGGTTTCACAGAAAAAAAAAAAAAACCAAACAGAATTCATGAACTGTATATTGATTTCCTGATTCATTAAGTGGGATTTGATTGCAGTTGGTAGGAAATAATATAAGGAATAAAAATTTATTGAGATGATTATCAAATCTAGGAGGAAATTGCATAATGACTTATATCTTATGGAAGCTGTAGATGGACATAATCTGATTAAAAATAATCCACATTTGAAAATATTAGAACAGTTTCAATATTCAGCCACAGAAATTAATTCAAGAAACTTGTATGGCTTATGCAATAGAAGCAGTCAGATGATGTGATTATAATGGTCCCCCCTCTGGCCTGAAGTCCATGAACCTATTAAATAAATGAAGGAGATACTGGAATTTTTTGTCATATTCCCTGTTTCATCAATAAGGTCAAGTATAGTTTACCAACAATTGATGTCTTACTAACCCTAGTGTCAGCAGAAATGAACATCAACACAGTTACCTACCCACTGCTTTCCTTCACTCTCCAATTTACATTCATATCCCTGAGATATGGTAAATGGAACCATTCAGTTTTTAAAAGATAATGATATTAAATCACCTACATGCAATCAACATAAATCTAATTTTTAAAAAATCAAATTACTTTTGTTTGGTATTTAAAAAGTATTTGTTAGTATTTTAGAATAATTTTCATTGGTCTTCAACCTCTCTTTTATATTTGTGTATTGCAAAGATTGCTATTCACCAAATATAGGCCAAAATGCAAGTGTGATATATAGTAATTAAAAGGAAAAAGAATATTTTAGCGAGGATGTGAATGTCATGCATTATACTGAACATAATGAAAAAGTTTTTTATTCCAAGCCCTCTTGCAGGTTTATATTGTTCTGTGTGATTGGCTTGGGTAATAAATGTAAGGTCAGTCCCTTCATATATTTAACAAGTGGGATTTAAGGGCTCTGTTTCTGGTTTTATTTAGTCAAACACTTTAAATAATTATATAGATTTTTGTGGTTTCTCAGGTTTATTGCAAACAAAATAATCCTCACTTTTCATTATGCACATTGTATCCCTATTTCAAAGGCACCAGAGGAAACCATCCCAGATTTCTGCAGAACAACTCTTCTATAACAATATTATTCTGGGTCTCTGTTGTCCTCAGAGGTCTTCTGTTGTTTGAAAACCCATAAGTCCCTTCAGCCAAGTGCTCCAGGGCCTCACTGACCTTACCATTGAAAAAATTGCACTAAGTCTAACTTTGCAGATCATACATAATAGTTACAGCAATATTGTGATTTTAGTACCTTGCATAGTTACGGAAGTTCAAGTTAGAGCTATTAAAAATGCAGACTGCTCTGTTCCTAGCTGAATTGTCTTTTTCTTTGAGATTTCTATTCTATTTAGAACAAATTCAACCATTCTATATCCTCATGAATTTAAAGAAAAACAAAATAGATACATAGAATTGTGATAATTTCCTACATAAGAATTACAAATATTGTATTAATAAGAATATTTCAATTTGTTTCTTTTCTTGTTTTACTCCTAGAGTTTTATACATCCTTCTTGACATGAGTCATTAGGAGTGTATTATAGCATGAAATAATAGGTTGGACTAAACATTATATTTAATTTCTGTGTTAAAATTAAAGTAATCTGTAACTTATTACTCTTCCAAACTTCTAATGTTTTCAGAGCTTCTCCTCCTTTTTTTTAATAATGAAAGAATTTGACATGTTGTCGTGGGTTAATACCACACAGCCACTTGCCCACTGCTTCCCTTCCCCTCTCCCCCACTCTTTCCTCCCCCATGTTGTGAAAAGACAATCTAGGAGGGGAAAAAAAAAAAGTAAAAGACCACATGAGCTGAGATAAGGACAGTTTAATAGAACAACTCAAAGAGAAGAAACAACAGCAGTAACGATCATACCAATGAAATGATGTGTAAAGCAAGGCTGTACCCAGTAGCAGTGACATGCTGTCCCTGCTGTGGCCACAGGCAAGCCCTCCCCTTTTATTTCGGACAGGAGGTCAGTATGGTATTGAATATCCCATTGGCTGGTTTGGTTGTTTATCCCGCCTGTGGACTCTCACAGCTGATTGTAAACATTAACCCTATCCTGGCCAAACCCCGGACACATGCTGAAAGCAATGAAGTTTATCATCCTGTGATTCTGCCATCATGCCATAGTAATATTGAAAAATATTATAAAACAAAAAAATTATATATTTTAAAGTGAAATGCCATTTATTGACAACCTTTTAAAAAGAAAAGTCATTCTTTTACAGAAATTGCTCCAGATCTCTAAGGTTGCCAGTGGTGTTTTTCAAGACAGTGTTCCTCCCTGCCCGATTTTCAAACATCCACTCCTTCCTTTGAGGTTTAACAAGCGTTCAGGGCAACTAGGCTCACCCCTCTAAAACTCTGAAGTTTGTACTTGTCTAATTCACTGAATGTCTTGTGCTGGGCTGCAGGACCTCCCCACCCTCATATCAGGAACACAAACAGCAGAGGGAGGGTCATCCTTTGACCAAATATTTGTCTGTTTTATATTATGCTGAAGCTTTTCTTTTGCCAAAGGCAATAGCCACTCATCCATATCTTTGATATGGGATCCAAGAACTGAAGAGAGGCTGCAGTAGCTCTCTAGGAATAAATGCTCCAGAAAGCAAGAGCCAAACAGGGGTCTGCTAAAGAAATCTTACAGAGAAAGCAAAAGAACTTTCCCTCCTGCCTTACAAAGCTTTTAGTTCTGCTTGTTTTGAGCTGCTGAATGATTTGCAATAGCTTCTTTGCTGTTTTAAAATTTCACTGTTTCATCTGTCAACAGTAAGTAATCACAGCCCTTCAACAGGTGTTTCTTTCTCTAAGCTGTTTCCATGGAAAACTATGGTTTGGTGATAGGAATCAGCAAAATGTTTAGAGCTATTAAAAGAGTTCTTTAAGTAAAATGCTTAAATAAGTGCTTAACACCTGCTAGGCATTTTAGTTAGAAGTAAAAACACACATTCAAATTAAATTTTACAGCTTGATGACAGAATATACAGAGGATTCATATTTTTTCCTACAATTATTTAATTTTGCTGATAAATTAACCTAATTATATAACTGAATGGTGTAGTAAAGCCAAAGAATGAAATAAAACCAATGGAGAACATTATCTTACTCCATTAAAATGAACGGAATGATTATTTTTTCCTTTAACTTTAATGTTTCCATGAAGGATAATCTAATCTAACTCAGCTCAATGCCTAAGATTTCATTGCTGCCAATAGAACAAAGACTTTAGACCTTTATTTTGTAAATATATTCCAAGAAACATCTAGAAGTTAGTGACTTAAGCATGCCTATATAATTATAAAGCTTCCTACTACTTTTACTTTTTTTTTTTCACATAATAAAAATAAAGGATGCAACCTTTTCTAATTTTCAGCCCCCTTGCAGGGCACACATTGATTTAGATCTGTGTTCTGGTTGCTCTTGCTTTTCAAATCTCAGTGGGAATCGTTTTAGTCAATTGTTAAGAATGATTAAATTGCAGAACCTTAGCATACTGAAATGTGTTGAATTAGAAAGAAGAAGAAAGCTGTCATTGTTAAACAGATAACCTGTGAGCTGTGTGGCTCTCTTTTATTTACAGACTTTGTTGCTCACAGTATGACTCTGTACAATACAAAAAGAGTTTTCTCTGAAGGCTCAGTTTCAAAGAGTTATATATCTATGACCAAATAAAAGCATTTCTTCTCTCCAGGTACACATTCCTGAGAAAGATTAATAAAGCTGGAGAAAAGATCCTCTTCATAAGAAATCACACTTGGCATCCTATGTATGCATCGCAATGTTGTGCATCGGGGAAATGGGAAGGAAATAAAATCCTGTTCCTGGAAAACAATGTATAAACAGTAGTTGTCCAGAGTCTCAAGAAGTATAAATAATTGTACTTATCTTTGCCGGAGTTAGTTTAGGGTCAGTATGTCTCTGATCCCACAGCACCGAAATAATACAACTCTGGTTGCTGAAGTTAAAAGAAGTCTAAAGAAACATCCACTGGAAATATTCCTTTTATCTCTCCATGTATCCCTCATTAGTATCCTTTCTATCTCTATGAAAATTGTTTATGATGTTTGAATGCATAGATATACTGAGCATGACATCCTGTGGTATGGAATATCCTTTTGGGTAGTCCAGGTCAGCTGTCCTGAAAACAAACTCTGTCCCAGTCAAAACCAGGACAAAGTTTTACTACTATTTGGTAGCATTTCACATGAATAGTTTCCTGGGATACTACACTCTTTTTTATGTGTATGCACTTGAAAAAAGAAATTTTCCTAGAAAAACCTCCATTTAAGGCTTAGGTCAAGATGCAACAAATATTTGGTTTGCTTTTTCACTTGTTTGATTTCTTTACAGAAACTATGTTACTGAGTATGCATCCTAGCTGTTTAGGATTTAAAACAAACAAACAAACTACAAACAGTAACAATAAAACAAATCTTTCTAAAGTATGTATTTCTGTAAATAAATATTTATATTGAAAGGATTTTAGGAAAAATACCTAGATGTAAACTTCTGATTCTACTCTTCATATACTATCTAATTGTGAAGCTGCTCAGATCCCATAGAAGCCTTTGATCTTTTTGTTCATTGCTCCAGAAATAACTAAAACTGAGCTATTAATATGTTTGGAGCTATATCTGTATTGTCAGGGCTAAGGCACTTGCTGTATATCTCTGAATCAGAAGTAACCAAGTATTCTTCAGTCCACATCCCCTGTGGGAGCTGATCAAGTAAGCAGTCTCAGGGCATGCTCTTGACAGTCAGAGAGGATGCCTTACTACATAAAATGAGTAGTAGGCTGCTTTCTTTTCAGACAAGGTGGTTATACTTCCTCTCCACACAACAGCTAGTAAAGGCATGTTGAGAAAGTAGGTAACCAGAAACCAGAATGAGGGCAGAGAGCAGGGTAGTTGCTTATTAAAAATATTATTTGTAAATTTTCAAAATCTGTGAGATTTTTAAATGTACACCTATTTACCACAAATATATTATTTATTATGCTATGACATCTCAACATAGTTAAAAGTGTGCAGTATTTATCATAATATTACTGCCACTACAATTGATAGGCAACTTAAGGCACAGGAAATATTGTCTTTTTTTTCACCCCATTTAGCATTAGTCAGTACTGACTGAGGACAAAATGATTCAGTCTGTTCTCCCAGACAGAAACTTAATCCCAGTTTACATTGCATATGATGCACAGAGAAACTCAATACAACTCAGTTAAGAGTTTTATCAAGCAGGTATTCTTTAATGCAGCGCTAGGGTAGCACTGGGGATCATCCACCATAAGTGCTCCGCAGATCGAGTAAAATTACAGAGTATATATGTTGTAACAGCATACATATTCATCAGAATCCAGGAAACTCTGAAGAGCTGTCTCTGAAGAATAGCCATGAGAAGGTTGAAAGCCAATGGATAAGAATTAGAGATCGTGACAACAAAGGGAGCCTTGTGGTTGGGGTTTATTATAGGCCACCTGATCAAGGGGAGGATATTGATGAAGCCTTCTTCCTCCAGCTCCAAGAGACATCACACTCGCAGGCTCTCATCCTGCTGGGGG
>VZZY01015648.1:0-22114 GCA_013400335.1 Eurystomus gularis
AATATATATAATAACAATTTATTCTCTCCTATGAGTAGGAAGTAACAAATGCAGACACAGGGGAAAGGTGCTAAATTGTTTTTATTGCATTTCTTTTAAATATACAATATGCCAGTTCAGCTCCCAGAGGCATTAAGTGAAAGAGCCCAAAAGCAACAAATATAAACAAATTCAAGCACAAAGTAAAACAAATTCAACACTCACAAACACCCCTCAGTAACTTGACTTCTATTTCCAAGTCAGAGTTGTGCCTAGGGAACCTAATATTTGAAAATGAATTTGTAGTCTCCTTATATTTCTCTATTTCTGGGTATAGGATCTCAGGATTTATTTTATTTTACTTTTTTGACAGCCAGAAGAAAAGCTTTGTAATTATTTGTTGCTAGATACTAAACAGAAAAGAAATACCAAAGCAAAATGTTGAAACTGTTGAAGGGAATGCAGAAAATAAAAGAAAACCTATTAAGGCTGCAAGGCTTGGTAACAATAATTAAAGATCTTATTGGTGATTTTGTTACAGAGTTGTTATTGGTTTTTTGTACTGAATGTTTATGGCATGTACTTTGTCTCTGTAGTACCTATCACGTCTGTGGAGAAACACCAAATTTATTCAAGTAATACCAAAAAAAAAAAAAAAAGGGTAGAAAAAGTTATTTATGAGTAAATTCCTCAAATGACCTAACAAAGGCTCATTATTCCTCACCAAAGTCAATGACAACTTCCCATACTCTACCAGGCACATGGAACAGGACCTGTGGAAGGTCCCAAAATTACTAATATTAGAAGATCAGATCCTTTAAATGCTCTGAAAAAAATCTGGTCTTTCTGTAGGTCTTGGTGGCCTGGCGTTGAAAGAAAAAAATTACCAGATTTATGAGAAAGGTGGCCTTCCACCATAGGCTGGAATAGCCTTATGTCTGCTCCAAAAGGTATCTCCTGGCACTTGCTCTGCTGCTGAGGTCTCCAGGTTGTCATTTCATGGAGTAGATTAGTCAGTAGATTGTGTGCTGATTCATATGTAATAGTATACAAAATAGATGGATCAAATCTTGAAAGAAGAAATAGAGAGAGACACATACATTAGTGAAAATGGGGACAAAATGCAATATGTATTTTTCAATAGTAAATTGAAACCAGATAAACCTGATATCTTTCTGTTATTTTTAATATAAGGACTAGTTTGGATATGGGATACATTGTGGCTGTATTATACCTGTACCTCAGTAAAGGATTTGATGCCCTCCCTGCACAAAGAAACTCCTTATTACCCTAGAAAGGAATTTTACAAATTTTATTTTTTTTAAATGGGTAAGAAAGCTGTAATGTGAATATGTGCTGATGTGGCCATATGCAAGCTATCAGACTGGAGAGAGGCTAAGAGAAAAATCCTTAAATGGTTAGTCTTTTTTGTGTTGTCTTTGACAACCTGGGCACAAAGTCATGCCATATCTGATGCCAGAAGCAGTCAGTTATGATGTAGATACAATGGAAAATGCAAAGTCAGGTACCAAAACATGGCCATTTTCTGCCTAGAACTGAACATATGCAGTTTTTCCATGCATATTCTACTGGATCAGGATAGGAAGAGCTGTAACAGATTACAGGGAAAGGAAAGGAGGAGATGGAAGCTGTTGGTATCGACATTTATGCCATAATATGCTTCAGGTTTTATTGTATACAGTCCAATGGAGACATACTGCAGAGATACTGTCTTGCCTGTTTAAAAAGGAGTGGCTGAAAAGAGGTTCAGATCAATTATTGAATAAATCTAGTGGTTAGATTAGGAGACTGGAATATGAGAAAGCCAAGTTTAGTTTCTGTCTCGGCATCCAGGTACTTATATGACCTTAGGCAAATGAAGAAATTGGTCTGTCAAGTTATTTTTCTAGTAAATGGGAAATAAGAGCACTTCTGGACTTAGTAGTGGTTGTTGTGGGGAAAACACATTAAAGTTTACGAGATGTTCAGCTACTATTTTAAAAGGGTCCACATGAGCATTATTCTTCTGGAAGCTGCCACTGGATTTAATGGAAACAGATGATTTGCAGTGAAAGATTTTGTGGTTATAAAATTTATGCAAACACTTAATGGCCTGTGTATGGTTTCATTCTGGCTGGTTTATCAGGGAAACTTATTTTATTATTTGATTTTTAATGTTTTGCTACCTGCTACTTCAGGTATTATATTGCTTAAACACCCTTCAGCTTCTAGTGATCTGACCCTCAAGGAAACAAATCTAGTGCTGAGGAAGCGTACCCTATCCATACAATAGCGTAATCCTGTTTGCCCAGTTAGGGCACGAATTGTTCTACTTGGTGTTAATGCTAAACGCCACAGCTATGCATAGTGTGCAGCTGCAAAGCTGAAATTATGCCATGCCTACTGCCATAGTAGATGCCATCCACACACCCTATTAGACTCAGTTTAACATATTTGTGCTGACACAAAAGCTGGTGGCCTATCAGGTCAGCACTCTCCTGGATTTAATGCTAAAAAACAACTACTCAGTGACTGTTAAAAGGCCACAAACAATAAGTGGAATTGGGACAGAACAGGAAGAGGGCAAGGAGAGGGAAACATCTCAGATTCCTTTTTCATTTAAAATGCAGTCTTTGGGGAAAATGTCATTCACTGCAGATAAAAATGTAGTGTGTTGCTGAGCAGGCGTAAGTAATTTTATCTAATTACTACAAATGGGTTTTCCATGCATGTGAACCAGCTGGGAATACTGAATGGTGAAAATATGAAGGAAGAAGGTGGATTTGGAGAAGGTGGAAAGGAACACCTTTAATAGCTGATCACAGTGAGCACTCTGGGGAAACAGGGATATTGAGAATGGTCTTGCGCAGTTTTCGAAAAAGAAGTCTGTGCAGCAGGATGCTGGGCAGGATGCTGGGCAGATGACATAAACTATGTAGTGGCATCTAGTGTTGCTACTTAATTTTAGGAGGACCCAAGAAGGGAGGGTATTATAGTCCATAGACACGGCAAGGGAAACAATGGAGCAGATAAGGAGTACTTGAACTTGGGCTGTTAGAATGCTAGGGCTAAGTCCTCCAGTTTCTTCCTATACAGCCATAAGAACATACATAAACGTATCATAAATATTTCCTATTATCCTGCTAGCTCACTGCCCAAGAGAAATAAAAAATAGAAACAGACGCTGATTCTCACCAGGATGGCACTCAGCTTTCAATTAAATAGAAATCACTTGAGATCATGATTTATCCTGAAGTGAAGTGGGGGGTGATACCTCAGCCCTGGAGAGGAGGAGAGAGAGAAAGAGATTTCCCAGGTTAAGAGAAACACCAGTTTCTTGTTGAGTCTAAATTTGTGCTCCAGTTCATAGAGTGTGTGTGGAAGGTTTTTACAGGGTTAATAGAATCTACCATGACCAGGAACATCATCAGTACAGAAAATGCCAGTGTAATCTGGTGACATGGAGGGTAAAATGTAAGGAAGGAGTACTTTGAAATCTGCTGCTTTGTAAAAAGCCCTGCTTGCTGGCAGTAGAAACAGCAGTCAGACCTTGTGCAGGAGGGCTCTGCAAGCTTTCTTATTCCTGTTACACCTCAGTAAAGGATTATCTGTTTATTTCTTTGCTTCTCTTTACCTCCCACTAATTGCACTGAGTTTTCAGTAAAAAACTGTTTCATGACAGTTGCACCCACTGACTTCAAACTGAGATGATGCTCTGTTGCATCAGGCCTTCCTTCTGACCTCGGAAAAAGGCAGTTCTCTGTTCTGTTCATGTAGGGGAGGTTCCTGCCAGAGAAAGGACTAATCTAAACTGAGAAGTATTTGCACCCTACTTTGATAATGAGGCACAAGGATGATAATTGGCCTGGTCGAGACCTCAGAAAAACCTATGGCAGAGACAGAAGTGACTGCAGATTTCCCAAGTACCAGATCTGACCTTTGAGAAAAGTCTTTCTTAGAAAGCTGTAGCACTAGGCTGACTTCAGTGACAGATCTGGAAGATCATGAAATCAGGTAGCAAAGCCTATGGAGAAAACAGATGTTACACTTCTTTTGGCTGGGCTTCAGATTCTCTTCAGCTTGCAAGGAGAAAGACCTCCTTCTTTCCCTGGGAGAAATGCAGTACTGCATTTGGCATGGATTAAATGGTTGGCTGTGGCAAATAAAAGCAATTCATCGTAATACATCACTAATTGGGAGGGAAGAAATGACTTTGGAATGGACTGCAGGGGTTTCTGGAAAATGATCAATGAATTCAAAGGAGGGAGAGCTTCCATCTAGCTGGTCAAACCCTGTTCTTGTTTAAGGTTCAATTGATCTGAACCACACAAGGTGTCCTCAGCATTCCATCCCTATCTTCAGGGGTAAATTTGGCTCTGTAGTAGGTAATAGAGGTTTTCTTTGGCATCCTCATGCAGCATCTCAAACCTAAACCCTCCAAACAGGCTCACATTAGACTACTAACATTAAGCAAAATACAGCATTCCCCTCCTTCCCTCTCTTCCCTCACTCTCAGGAAAGTAGCTGCTTTCACTGAATTCTCTTTCCCTCTTAAGCTGGAAGTCTTTTAAACCTTTAAGCTGGGAGTAAAACTTCATTGCTTCTACCACTCAAGGCACTTTCCCATTAGAGGTACATAATTACATCAGCTAGAAGGACAAATTGTCTCACTAGATCTTTAAAGGAGCTGTATACTCCATCACAGGTAGGTCTCATGCTGACTGTATGCAGTCCTGTGTTTTCCCCACAGGCAGCAAGATACATAATGCAGCTGGATTCCTGTCATCAGTGGTGGCTCGGCTTGCTCAGCATCCAGAGAATTGCCCAACTCAGTCCTCTTCCTGTGCCTGACTCCAGCAACCTCCCCTCTCCCACATCCCTGAGTTGCTAAGCAACCTCCTGTGAGCAGCAGAATGAGTAAGAGCTGTCAAATTTATTATTTTTTGTCTTAAAGTAACAATGTCTCCTATGTAACTAAAAAAGCTACAATCAAGAATTGTTAGTTGAACAGCACAATTATGCCTAATCTCCCTTCCTCTCCCCATTCCCTCCTTTGGAGTCTTGCATAATTTCAGAGGACCCAGGAAAGGGTTACACCTGAATAAGTGAAATGAAATAAAGTTTGAAGCCAGCTCTATTTTTCACATTTGCTGCTGGTTTGGAAGTGAGGGCACCAGCGGGGTCTCACACACTGTTGAATTCAACATCCAACAAACTGCAGGGAATTGAAGCCAGTTATGCACATGGAACTGTATTTTCCAAAGTCAGGGGAATTATATACACTTAAAAATAAAACAAGACAGATATACCATACATCTATAATGTATTTCTTCTAGAGATTGGCATGTCTAGCCTGTGCCAGCAATGGTTCTTCTGAACTGACCTTGTGAAGTGGCAGAAATAACTACAGCGGGACAAGGTGGCATGGATATCTGAAGTCACTTAGCATGAAGTAGTGTCTCCCACACACACACTACATTCACACACATGTACAAGAAATTCAAAGTCAAATGCACATGCAAGATGACACTGAACTGTATGTTCAGATCTAAGTTTGTCTGTTTGAATAGTGAGTCTCAGCTCACTTCATCCAAAGTAGTTACCAAGTCTTTAACTCTTGCCAGACTTCTGGACTTTATCTGGCCCTGGAGTGTTATGGAGGTTTTGGAGTTCTTATATAAAGGGACATCATGAGTGAGATTTATAATATATAATATGTAATTGCATCTTGAATTAGGATTTAGCAGGCAACATAGATACGTTCCATGTATCACATATCACAGGGAGTGAGAATGAGAAATAATGAGCATTGCACGGGTGTATGATTCCCACCTTAAGAGGAAATGTATTGATTCATAATACTCTCATTATCCTAGGAAGCAGACTACATCCCACACTTCAAATAAAGGTGAAAGAAACTAAGATATTAGGTTGTTATTGCTAATCTAATCTATGGAAAATATATTCCCTGGGCTCAAATCTCTTGATTGGTGTATTTGGGTTCTGAGATGTCTACAATTCAGACAATATTGACTACAGAACCAGTGACTTCTGCTGCTTCTGCTTGAGATAAAGTGTCATAGTAGTCTCTTCAGCTCTGTGTCTTCAGACTGTAATCTCTTCAGGACTTTTCTGACCACAACAGGTATTTCAGTAAGTTGCTTGGCCTAGTGATTCATGAAGCAGCTATGTGGACAGAAGGCATGAGGCACAACCCTAGGCTTGGCAAGCTGAACCTATGGCCACAGACTTTCAGAGAGGCGTAGCCATTACCTATTTCTCTTGAGACCTGAGCATTGAAGGATGTGTACAGCTAGCTGAAGCCTTATTCTTTACAAGGCACGCACCCCTTAGGAAAAAGAAATCAAAATATATTTAGGTACAACTCTCCTCATCTCAGGCAGGACTAAAAAAAAATCTATCTGAACAATGAACAAACAAACTCACTAGCATGTTTGTGAACTAACAGCTCAAGTGTAATTTGCTGCTACCTCATGGGTGCACAGTCTTTGCTTACTGGTTGTGCTCAAATAACTGATGGGTAGTAATGGAAATGCATGCTTGTGATTCCCAGGCTTCATGAATTTGTACCAAGTTTGCATTCACTATTCATTATTTGTTCTTTATTGGCTTCTTCAGAAAAAAAAAGTAAGTAAGTCATGTAAAAGCAGCAAAGCTTTTGGGGCCAAAAACATACCAGTGACAATTATGGGAAACAAATAAATACCAAGTGAGATCATTATTCATCCACAGGTAAATGGGGGAGTGGGAAGGAGGAGTTTTTGAATGATTCACAAACCTAGGGGGAAAAAAGCTTGATTTTTTTAGTTTGTTTTATCCATTTAATCAGAGTTACTGGCTGTGCATCATAATGAGGTGGTGTTACCTTTTTTGAGAACAGAACATGTATTTCTTACAGCCAGGAACAGTTAGAAAAATTCTTCCTCAAAAATAACCCTCCTCATCTTTTCCACTCTGATCTGTGCAGGGGTTTATACAGTTTTCAAGCTAAACATGTAAGAAGTTCAGGTAATGATAGAGCAGGTGTGCCCTGGGAGGACTAAATTATGGGAGTCAATAAACAATTATGGGGTAGCATCTGGATGATTGAAAGAATGTTAGCAGCACTAATAGTTACAGAAAATAATGATTCTTCTGCTCCATGTGTCGGTCTTTTAATGTTCAAGATATAGGCTTACAGATTCAATGGTTTTCTGGGTTGAAACTTAATAAATAAAACCAATATTGCATTTACACTGATGCTTAGACTCTGATAAGATCTAGCTTTTGCATTATTGAAACTCCATAGTGTGACAGTAGGGAACAGAGATGATCCTCATGGCAGAAGATGTAATAGTTTACATGGATTTCAGTAAGTTTTGAATGATACCATCATGACTTAAAACATGAGAATCTGCCATAAATTTCAAGAAAGCCTGGCTCTGAACTGTCACATCCTCTCCCATCACTAATACTAATCTCTAAATCTCCTACATATCAGTAAGTGTTTATGAAAAGGTGAAAGGAACAGTCCTGCTGCTGGATATGGCTGTAAAGACATGAACACTTCAGAATATTAAAACTCAAGAGAATAATGTTTCAGAAGCAGATGGCACCATCTAGGCTCTTTTTATGACAGGGTACTTTTGGCCTTTCCACCTGTGGTTACCTGATCTCATTGTCTTTGTCTTTAGTGAAAACATGAGCAAGCTTTGAGGAAGGCTGTTAAAGGCAGACAGCACAAAAAAATCACGTTGAATGTCAGAACTACCAATGACAGCGAGAGGAAATTCTGGCACCATAGTACTTTGAGGCAGTAGTGAGGTACGAAGATCATTAACAAATACAGCTGAAATTGTTTAAGCAGGGTGGTGTTGACAGCAGTCTAAGCATATTCATGCAGGATCGTAACAAATAATCATATTTTTCTTAGGAGGTTTAGATGGAAAATAATTTATCATATGCAATGCTACAAAATTTAGAATGTTAATGAAAAAAGAATCTAAAACTGATGATTTAATCTTGTACTTTAGCCACAGAAGAAATTTGCTCCCTGGGCTCTTTCCTTTTTGCAACCTCTAGAGTATCTTTCTGTCATCCAGAATATGAGAACAGATTATTCAAAGTGTAAGTCTGGGTGTGCAGTGCCTGTGTGTGAATTAAAATAGACTGAATGATAGAGGTGATTTGGCAAGCAGTTGATAGGCTTTACTTTTCTAAGCTTGTTCTTGACAAAATAGACCAAAACTAAGAAAAAAGTGTAAAAACAAGAATGCTCTCCTGGCAAAATATACTTGATTCTACAGATTTTTGCCCTAAGGTTCAAAAATGGCAATATCAGTATTTTGCAGTGTTGATAGGTATATATAGACCATAACGTTACACTTTTTCCCACGACACTTGTCTATGTCTCCCTATAAAAGAGGAAGATTCCAACCATGGTGCCATGCCCAGATGCTCCTTTGATATACAAAAACCACTGGGGCACTTGAACTTCCTTTAGGATATATCTTATGCCAAAACCTCTTGTCAATTTGAAGCTGGACAGCCTTGATTGCTCAATAACTTCCAGTCATTTCTGAAAGGCTGATGTCCAGCATATGGTGACTGAATGAAAGGTGTTGAATTTGGTTGTTTCTTGGCAAAGTCTTCTTCTGACTTTATGTGAAAGTGGAAAGAATAAGTGCATAACATATTGATCTACTGATGACTCCAGGTGGAAAAAAAGATTTATCTAGGGCTGTTATTTGACCCATTTCTCAATATTCTGTAGTAATTTATTAAATAAAATCTATGGTGGAGGAAAATTCTCTCTTCCAAAATGTAATTTTCTCTCTAAAAACCTCTACCTTGAACAGCCAAGTGCCATTTTAGGTATGAGTCTTTGACAAGGGTTTTGTTATCTCAGAGGACATACTTTGATGGTCAAGATCTCACCTAACAAGGCCACATTTGTTATTACCTTGAGATGGAAGCACTGCAGATAGTTGCCATAAAAGCTCATCACCAAGACTTCTTTTCAGGGTCAAAATGTCTATCTTTCATTTTGCACACTGGCAGAAGTTTGTATCTAGGATGTGTTCAAAGAGAAATATAACTCCAAGGGGCTTGGTTATGGGACCACTCCCACACATTGTGGAGCCAGAACACCCTTTGGATCACACACTGAACCAGCTAGTCTTGTGACAAAGACTGCAGACCTTACCAAGTCAAGTTAAAGCCTGATGGCTTGTAATCAGCAAGAACTCCAATGAAAACAAGGATAATCCTTAAGTTCATGGACACAGCAATACTCCCTGCTCAAGCAAGAATGGATAAGAAGGCCTCAGCCCTAGTACAGATCACAAGCAATTTTGCTGACATCAGCTTAGCCTGGAGTAGCTTTTATGAAGCTGAAGCTGAAGCCACTGTAGCACATTACAATGGGTGAGAGATGGAAAGGAAAAAAAGCGAATACTGCTGAGCCACGGGCTGACTTTCAAGGTTAATTAGACATTTAGTTTTAGCTGCTGTCACAATAGATCAGTCATGTCACACTGTAATCAAAACTAACACCTTCCAGGCTTGTTAACTGTTCTAACATAAGAGGCAATTGTTCCAGTAACAATGGCAAAGGTAAGGAATATTCCTTCATGTATTACAGACATCTATAGCAGCAGCACCACTGTCCCCTGGAACGGTGAGCTGTACTGTTTGTGAAGGAAAGACCTGATTTTTTTATTTGCTTCTAACACCAATATAGGAATCTGGCTGAAGCAAAGTGATTCATGGAAAAAGGTCAAAAATAAAGAGCTCCTTGGTCCAGATGATGGCAATAAGAAGCCTTGTGAATAAAACCACAGCCTGCAAAAGTGTGGCTGTATTTTTAAATTGAAATATTTCATACGCAAGTATATAGAAAGATAAGCCTAACAAGTTCTTAGACAGAATGGAGGATCTGAGGATAAAACAACTTACTCCAGCGATGTGTCTTCAAGCAGGACTGAAAACAAACTTCACCCACCACCATGTTATACACCAAGAGGGTCATGTTTTGGACCAAGGGGTGCAACAGAAAAGAGAGGAAAATATGTGCCTTTTAGCACCTCCTCTGTGTAGCCTAGCCCAGGAGTACATCCCATCTCCTGTAAACATCTCCTTAGAGAGACTCCTGAGGCTGTATGGTACACTCAGCATATCATTGGTACTACGACAACAGCAGATTTGTCATCCTATCTATCAGCCTTTTCATGTCCTTTTCACTTCTTACCATGATTGGAAGGTGTCCATGTTCCCTTTGGCCTGACTTGTTCTATTTACTAACATCTAGGTCCTTCAGAGACACCAAAATGACAGTGGGGCATTTTTCTTTTCATTCTTTCAGGCCCACATGCCCATGTGTCTATGTGATGTTTGCTGGATTCCCTCTAAGGAATGAAAAGGATCTGTAGCAATGCCTGAAGGTCTCAGAGATCCTCAGGCTCCTAGAGTCATTCAATTTTTCTGAAACAAGATATTATTGTGGATTGCCCTAAATCTCCTCAGTCATCTCCTGCCCTACTAGTAAAGAGTAAAAATAGTACTAGTCTCCAGAGCATAAAGTATGGATTAAACACTACATTTCTTACCAAAGCTTGTATAAGTGCTAGTAAAGACTTAGTTTTAGTTAGACGTAAGACTTAAAGTTTTAGCCATGTTACAATGACAACAGATCATGATCTTGGCTAATTATTTTATGCCTGCTCATGTATTAAAACTGGACTTGTGTCAGGACCCTCCTGGACATACTTTTTTGTGTCCATGAGTACTAGGTTTCTGCCAACATCTAGTCACAAATGAAAACTTTCCTCTTTGTCTGGGTTTTTAAAAAGGATAAGAAATACAGAGACATGCTTAAAGGAAAGACTGAGAAATTAAATGGCAAATGTGAAGGTACAGAAAAATATAGAGGTGAAATGAAAGGCAAAGGAAGTTTTCCTAAATAATTTCCTATAATAATTACTTACTATCCATTTTTAACAGATTACAGCCAATGTAAATATTGTATTCCAGTGACTCCTTTGAATTGGAAACATCATTTTCCGAATATCTGTTTGCAACATAAAATAGGGGCATAACATTGCCTATGCTGTATTCAGCCTTTTTTTTCAAGTGGGACTCCTCTAGAGAATGAGAGGAAAACTAGGCTAAGGAACAACCAAACAACAGTTTCCAGGAGGTTCTGTAGCAGTGCATCACACCTGAAAGAGATCTGAGTTTTTCTGAAGATGCTTTATTTTCTTGACAAAAAATTGTCATTTACTAGCAAAAGCAGGAACTCTTCATAAATACTGTTTTGCTCATTACCTCATTTTCAATTTGAGATGTTGTACTGACAGACATACATGCCCCTCATCTATACATGGCAAGCTCTTGTAAAAATATTGCAAGAGATGTTAAGGCAATTGGAAGAGAATTACTGTAATGGAGTGGAAATATGGTCTTGACAAAAAGCCAAAAATCCCACCAGCAGAGGGGATGGAAATCAGAAGAAAGACACAGTTGGGTGAGTAAGACTGAAGAAGGAAGAAAGAAAAGGCCATGGTGAAAAACTGAAGTCCTGATCTGAATTTAACAAGACTGTGTTGCTACATAGCTAGGACAGAAATAAAAATGCTTTACATGCTAGTACCTGCAGGGCTAAGGACTGCTTTAGCCCCCTTCATAACTCTGTGCCTGAAACCAGAAAGCAAAGAGCTTCAAAGCAGTTTTGCTCTCCAAGTCCATGATTCAGGTGTTCTGAACAGCAATGCATTCCCCCTTCCCTCAGGCTGTTTTCTTTGGCAGCTGCTCAGCTTTTCCATTAAGATTCGTGCATTATTGCAGAGGCTGCTGGTAAGTTGTTGCATACATGGCTGGCTTTGCCAGCTACTGCTTGAATTTGCTGGCAATTTCCTGGTAGGTAGGAATTAATTCTCCAAAGGAGGGAAAAACAGGTGG
This sequence comes from Eurystomus gularis, assembly GCA_013400335.1. Taxonomy (NCBI): domain Eukaryota; kingdom Metazoa; phylum Chordata; class Aves; order Coraciiformes; family Coraciidae; genus Eurystomus; species Eurystomus gularis. Next base: position 11,938 of record VZZY01015648.1, read on the forward strand.
TTTATAAATATATCTTTTACTACTCAGCCTGCAAGAAACTTAAACCAGAAAGACATTTTTCTTTCTTCTGTACAAAATCATTGCCCAGCTCTTTTACTTTCTTCATTATTAGTAGATGCTTTTCTCAATATAGCTGCAGCTCATCTGTCCTGGATGAATGATGTCAGACAACACTTCACCAACAATTTTCTTGATACTTTAGGAGCAGATTCCTTTGTTGGACCAGAAACGTCAAGTCTCTCCAAATGTATAACACTCTTCTTTGGAGAAAAGTTCAAAAAGCTCTACTTGATCACACACAGGGAACAGACAGAGACCAAGCAGCAAACTATGAGCAACACAACTCTGAGCCTCCAGCTCTGTCTCACATGTGAGGCTTGTGCCTTGCAGCAAAATCTCCCAAAGCTGGCTACTCCCTTCCTCTGGCAGAACCACAGTGTCCTGCTGTGGACCCCATCTCCCCTGAGATGCAAGAGAAATTACTGGCCTATGAGATGGCAAAGTGTTTCTCTCTGAGACATGAGCTGGGTGACAACCACCTTCAATGCACATGACTCTAAAATAGTACATCTTTGTTGACCCATACCGGACTGGTTGGAAATTTCATAAATAAGAACACTCTCAAACTCATAATTTCTAATTCCCTTTGCAATAGCAGACAGTGCAAAAAGACATTCACCTTCCAAGGGAGCCTTTAAGGAAAACTAAGCAGGAAAATCTGGGCAAGCACCACTCTCTAATCAGCAATCAAACTTCCTTATGAAGCTCTAGAGAGCCTGATTAAAAGCAGATGTGGGTGATCTTAATGAGGGAAAAGATATAGCTGCTGGGAGGATAGAAAGTTTCATGAAGAGCCCTTGACTCTAGTAGACTTTTGTACAGTGTTAATAGATTTAGGCAGGCAGCAAGCTATGGTTTTATGCTGCTTTTTATTAATCACAGGAATTGTGTGTTGCACAGCAGGATAAGCAGAGGGCATCTCTGTCTTGTGATCACTTTGAGAGATTTAGGAAGCACTCGTCTTTGAGATATCCACGAGGCAAGCTACCCTTTTTTCAGTTACAGTATCTCCTTGAAAAAGTGGGGTGTAGAAGAGAAGAATTCTGCAGGCAGACACTCCAAAACCACACCATGGCAAGGGTAGCAGTTTTATTCTTCCTAATTAGCGATGCCTGTGGGTCTCTGCCCACTAAGAGGCTGGGCACCAAGGAGGGAAGGTGTTTACTTCAGGCCCTTCTGGCAGGAAAATGACAGTGAAGTTTCCAAAGGTAATTAATATTTATCTTCAGCTACTGGAAAAACAAAACACACAGGGAATGCCTTAATTGGCAGCACTGTAGAACAGAATGTTTGTATTTGCAAAAGAAAAGAGCAGCCCACACATTCGTAATGGAAGAAGGTTCAAAAAGCATTAGTGGGAAAAAAATCACGCTCTGAGACTGCAGTTAGAAACTTTCCTCAGCAGCTTAGTGCAGTGATTTTCAACTACTTTTGAATGCCCAAGTCCTAGAGAAACTCTCTAGAAGGGAAGATCCAATGCAGACATGGTGCTTCAATAGATTGCATGTGTATATATACCTTGGCATTTCTTCAAGTGCCTAACGGAGGTGTTACAAAGAGTTTATAGACCACAGAACAAAACTCTTGCATTTTGCTGATCTGTTTATCTGTTTCCACATCAAAAGGCCATCTGAACATGTCCATAATATGTTTACCCTTACAACACTCCTATAAGGCAAATGATTATTCAGTCCATATTTAAAACTAGATATTTCTGACAGTCATGAATTACTTCCCCATCTTGAGTATACTTTTCATGGCTTGGGTCACTAAAATGTCTTTGTCCATATTGCTTCACTATTAAAAGGTGACATGACATAAAAGGGTCAATAATTTTTTCTCAGAAGATTGTTCATTTTAAAATGCAGGTTTATTGAAACTGTACTTTTGGCAGAAGAGAGTTAGTTTGGATTAATTTTTAAGCTAAAAATGGGCCAATGTTGTCCTAAAAATTGCTTTGACACTCATAAAAGGAAGAAAAAAGTGTTCCAATTTGAAGTGCCTTTGTATTTAAACATTAAGCTAATTTTAGTCAAGCCTTTTATCTGAAGTCAACGTCTAAATGAATATTTTATGATTTCCAGTATGAACCTTTTCAGTGGGTCCTGACAGAACGCATTTCAGCATGACCAGTTTGGGGGAATATTTGTGATTTGTATTTTTCAGGTTTAAGGTGGAATATTTAAAAAAGCATCCTGAGTTTGTTTTTTTCAGAGACGAGATTTTCTTTTCCTGACTCAATCTTCCCTGCCCTGTTCATTCAGGAGATCATTAAATAAACAAAAAAGCTTTACTATTATAAATTTTTTTTCTGATGATCAAGAAGGTTTTTTAAATGGCCTCCACACAGCACAGCCTCACAGCTTTGCAAAACTGAGAATGACTTTACATATTCAGATATGCATTTATATCCCAGTTAAAGTGGTTTCTTTTTCAAGGTAGAATATACTTAGAAAACCTTGAGGAAAAAGCAATGGTCTCAATGGTAACCGGCTTTGTGCACCATAGAGTCCAAATTTGCAAACACATCTTAGAACACCCTCTTTTATTGAACAAGGCATGTATCTATTGACTTTGGGGCTTTTGTAAATTCATCAAATGCAGCATGGATTCAATAAAATACATTGGAAAGATATCCTTTTCCTTAAGGGTAAGAAGTCTCTAGAAATACCGTGTGCAAGCAATAGCATCTGAAAGCCTCCTTGAAGTTGGAAAGAGGCGGTTATGGAAACATGTGGTGATCCAGAACACGTCTGTGCTGAAGCAAAGTATGCATTGTTTACAAATTTAAACAATGAGGAGAATTTAGGGAAGACACTGGAAATGAGCCCAAGCTAACTTTATAAATGATTAAGTTATAATAATTCAAAAAGAATTCTACTCTGCATAATTTAAGCATCTAATTTACACACTACTTTTTGATAGTTAGTGAGCAGTTCTAATGAAAGCATTTGAATTTCCCCATCATGTCAGCAGCAGTATATGTTCTTGAAGACCTCCTGGGTGATGTTCTCTACTGAATTGAAGCCCTTAGACTTAGGTTTTTTCATCTGAAGACTGTTTCAACCAGTGCCGCTGCTAGGCAGAGTGGTTCTAGTGGTTACTGTGGTTTCGATGGCCTGTTAAGGTATGACCACAAGATAGCCACAACCTTGATTTAGTGTTCAGGGCTTCTGCAGTATGTTCTCAAGGGCTGTCCTCAGAGCACACCAGCTAGCAGAGTATTTCCTGTAGGATTTGTTGAAGCAGAGAAAAAAGTAGTTTGTTGGCTGATATTTATCTGTCGTGTAATACAGCTCATTTGCTCTAACACAGACACGTATACCTCCCAACTGTGTTTACACAGCAGCTAATTTCTACTTGCGTCTGCTGTTGTTTACAAGAAGAACGAAGCAATTGTTCCTAACAATTCTCTAAAAATAAATGTGCTGCCTTTACTGGGGTCTTTAGAATTCTAAATAGTGCATTTCATGATCATTTATAATGCAACAGCCTTAATGAACACTGCCAAATCAGTCTTAATATTCTTGAACCACCTGTTGCTCTGTTCCGCTCTCTCTTTCCATTGCCTTTAAGGAAAGAATAATAATAAATAATTTTATATTTAGAAACCTCCTTTTTATCCGGAATTAACCAAAAGGATTAACAGTTCTCTACTCAGCCCTCAAGCCCTCAGCTTAGAAAAAGAATACATCAGCCGTGGCAGGAATAGGAGCAATTTCTGGAGCAGGACTTATCTCTTTTTTATTTTTTTAATTGCAGATATTACAGCAGAGTAGACTAGGATGTAAACTATTCTGGGTCACAACCAGAACTGCAGAACATAATTTGGTCAGACGTTTAAAATAAATCTTTATTCTTGAAAAAAAATGACATGAGCTTTTTAATGACATGAATCAAAAATTCCCATTTTAAAGGCTTCTCTGAAAGGTAACAGGCTCAAAAGAGGTGTCCCTAATAGCAGTCTTTCGATGTTGACTCAGTATGGGTCTGTAGGTTAAACTATCCTCCAAGGCTCAACAGGACCACTTACTTCTATATCAAGGGACTCCATACTAGTCCCCTAACCAGCACTGTGATAAAGGTTACATATTTTTTCAACATATTTGATGTGAGCTTGCTTTTCACTACTGCTAAAGCAGTTAAATCCAGTGCTCTGAGTTCTGCTTAAAAAGGACACTAGCTGAGAGGAATGAATGGCTGAAAGATATTGATGAACAGTGTTGGATGGCACAGTGCTTAATAAAAATGAGTCACACCTTGGCAGCCCTTGGGAATGACCCTACAAATAATTAGGAAATTAAACTTACTGGAAGAGAATCTGATGCAAAGTCAATTTTTTTCTCTTCCAAACTCAAGTTTCTTTTTCCACAACAGCTAAACTCCCCTCCCAAAAGAACTCCAAAACCCCACTCCAGGAACTACACAGAACTCTGGACAATGATCTCATTCTTATTTGGTATTTACTATATACCTTTCTAGAAGTGTCAGGGCATAAAAATTGAAAGGCTAAATCAAAATTGAAAACCATGATATAGTTGGAATGAAACATGACATAGTTGTGCTACTTGAAAGAAAGCTCTCAGGTTGGCATAGAAGAAGTGTTTTTCTTTTTCATACACACTACTTGCTTTAGCTCAACTACATGCAATTATTGTCACCCATTTTCCAGTTGGATGCCAAATCAAAATGGCAGCTGTTCTGCACAGCAGTTTAATCCAGATGATCCATATCTTGAATGGGTAATTTGTGGAGAGGAGAATCCTTACTGGATTTCAACAGAAAACATAACAGTACAGAATAGAAGAGACACTGCGAATTAGCTGTGTCTAAATAGTATAAAACCCCAGAAGGGTGATGAGATTCCACTCACTGCCTGCTGATTTATTGTTGAAGACTATAAAAGACAAGCAAGCATTGACATCAAACATATGTTATTGATATTTGGTCTGTGGTGACAACAGAGCAGCTAAAAATGAGGGCCAGCTCAGCAGTGTTTTGTGTTGCCTTACTTATATCCTACCTGTTTGCAATACATAGCTTGGTGAAATACAGCCAACCTCCATCTGCTTATCCTAGAAGCTGGAGTACCAGAAATATCAATGTGTATGAAGCATACACATTGCATCTGGCAATCCTAAATATGGAAATACAAAAACGAGAAATGTGCACAGAAATCATTTACAGCTAATATAAATGAGTGTGGGGGGAAAGTACTTAAATTTCTAAAGGCTTTTTTTTTTTTCAGACCGAAAGGATCATGGAAAGTTTAAGGAGGTGCCTCTTGGTATATATACAAACAAACACAGAGGAAATGTTCACAACTTCCCATAGCGCAGGAAAGATGTTCATAAACATGTAAGTTAAAACAGTTATTTATGTAAATATAACATTGGTTAACATAAAACAACAGTAAGACAGTTTAAAAATAAACAGCAGCAGGAACCAGGAGCAGTTAACATTTTGCAAGTGATGGAAAAAATAGAAGATTGTCTGCAAATTTCGGTAGCTGGTGAGACAGCCTCCAGAGCTGTCATCCCTTCCATTCATCCTGGTATCACAGCCTTTTCAGTTTTGCATATTCGTTTTTATATACTCATGAAATATTACTTGCTTAGTTTTATAGTCACATATATCAATAAAGACTTTTCTTAGTAGTTTCTGATACCATTAAATATGGCCTGGTTTCTCCTCTAAGACAGAAATAGACATTTAGAAGTCAAAGATATTGTGGGTGATGGTTTGAACTGCATTCTGGCTACAGGTGTAGCAGTGACTTCTGGAGTAAAGATCAAGACTCCACATGTAGTGCACCTGGAATAGAACAGCTATATCCCCCTTTGCACCCCTCCACACTCCTCAAAGAGGCATGCACAGTATTATATAGGAAATTATATAGGAAGTAAATTCATCATTCCTGGTAACTGCTCCAGAGGCAACACTAATTCCATTGAATGAGGCAGAAAAGTCCTGGGAGCTAACTGAGCTAAGGTAGCTGTATGAAAAGTTAAGCTTGTGATACAGTGGCATAAAGAACTGCAAAGAGTAATTACTGGAAGGGGAACTCAATTAACTGGAACAAACAAGTGATTGTGCAATTAAGGAAAGCCCTGTAGATCATTACAAACCACTTGTCATACAGAATTTCTCCACAGTCCTGCTCTATCAGCTATGAGTTAGGGCTAAGCTGCAATCATGTTTTCCTTGCTGTATTATGAACCACTAATGATGATCACTTGTGTACCTTTCTTAATTATCTTGAACAACCATGCACATCTCTAACCCTCCATTTTACTATTGTTTTGGTGTATGAGAAAGTGCAGGAAGTCATACAGAATCATACAGCAGTCCATATACCACATTCAGGTTTACAGGTTCATATAAAGGTTTCATACAAAAGACTGGTTAACTAAGGGAAGGCACAAAGTTCCTTTCTTATCAGATATTTAGCTAGAATGCAAAAAATGGTTATATTTTGAGTTTCAAATCCACTCATGCTTCATTGACTGGAAGACTAGATTTCTACTTCATTATTATAAGATTTGCTTCTATTGAGAAAAGATAGGAAGAGAAAGAAGAAAAGGTCTCATGTCAGTATTATTCAAAAAGAATAATAGAGAAAGAAAGAGATTGGTAGAACAAAGCAGAATAGTAAGAATATGTGAGAAAGAGAGGAAGTACAAACTAAGTCGGCAGGACTGTCTGGAGATAAGATTCCTTGAAACTTCACCTTTATAAACTTGCTTGCAATTGTTTTGCTAACTCTTTGTGATGAAATTGTTATGTTAGACTCTTCCTCTGCCTGAGGATATTGGTTTTGTTTAGTCTGTAAAATTTCAGCAAAACTAGGTACACAGTTTATGAGGCTTAGATAACAGAGTAAGAAAGAGAAATAAAATGTTTGTGCTGCATTTTGTCACAGCCTTTGCAACTACCTGAAAGTGTTAATTAAGAAAAAAAAAAAATTAATCCTGCCATTGTTCCTCTGGGAGTTTCCTAAGGCATTTTGGTTGGTTTGGTTTTAGTTTGGCTTTGTTCCTTTCAATCTTAATGCATCAAGAGAACTTTGTTCCAAAGGCAGCACCTGCTTACTCAGAAAGGACATGGCCTCCTGGTGGCTGGGCGATCACTGTCCCATGGAAAAAAGAAGCCCCTTTCCCCAACCACCTTTCTGCCATAGTGAGTTGCATAAGCAACTTCTTTCTGAAAGCACAGCCACTGATAGGTCCTCCATCACCGACTGCAGCTAGTGAGAAGTGCCATACTAACTGCTGTGAAGAAATGCCACCTTTTTACCCACTGAACAGTATAGGCAGTTGTTTCTTACACCGCCCCTTGCTAAATGCATTTTCAAACCATGTTGGCAAAAATAATCTCTAAGGGAAATTTATCTTCTGTGGCGCATTGGTTCTTGGCCTGGGTTTAGAGAAGCTACTAATGAGGCTGATGATTAGTGACAATTCTAGTGACAGTACTTATGCTAGAAACATCTGGCTGAATGCTCTGAACTGGATGCAGACCCACCAGCCTGACCCATTTGCTACTGTGCAAATGGCTTTGTATTTCAGAGACCGCAGGATCGTTTATCTTCATTAAGCCACAGTTCCTAAACCCAATAATTAATGACAACTAGACTGGAAATGGTTGTACAGAAAAGGAAGTACAAAGGAAATAAATAAATTCTGAGAAGAGGAAAAGTGCAGACTGGAGGAAAAGAGAGATGAAAATATTTTCTTCTCTAAAAGCATTTGGGATCCTGCGAGGACATTTCAGTGCAGACTGAACGACTGATATTTCCTGGCAAAAGTGAGCAAGACGACTGGATGTGTGAAGTTGTCTGAACGTGTGCAAGTGGACACAGCTGGCATAAGCCAAGTTCAGCAGCTTTCCTGGCACCCCAGGCATGGGCTGCACTGGTGTCTTGCTGCCTGTCTCTTGTTATTGTCAATAAATAGCAGAGCCGTGGCTGGGATTTATAATGTAGAACAGGAACGGGAGGTGGCTTTTCATGTGAAGTGCAGACAGGGACTATGTCTTCTCTTCTGAGTATTTCTGTGCATTTGGTTCTAAATTTCAATCCAGACTTGCTGTACTGACACTGTCCACTTTCCTGAGCCACTTGAATTAAATTTGCCTATTCCTCTAAGCAGGGTACTGCTTCCCAGATAGCTCGGTATTGAGTCTTTTTGAAGAAAGACTTGTATGCCTTGTGCCTTGCATACAAGGCAAAGCCATGAGATGGTTGCCACCAGTTTTCCAGGAAGAAAACTTCAGTGAGAAAGAGTTAACAGCTTCCATCTAAGAAGGAAAAGAAACTGACAGCAGTCTTTAAAACACACTTTAAAAACTCAGTGCACTCAAGGAGCACAGCAGAAGGAAGCCTGGTACCCATTCCTTGGCATCACAGGCCTTGTTTACAGACTGCCCTAAAAACTTAAGTGACTGTAGAAAAAAAAGATGATTTGTAAAAGCCTTGGTTTAAGGTAAGAGTGAAAGAGTTTCCCATTTACTCTTGTAATATGGTAATTCACATAGAGACTTGTGAATTGGCCACTAATTTTAAAAAATGTTGATGGGAGTTGATGACGGGTTTTGTCCAGTCTGTAAGAGAGGATTTTTCATCATTTCTAACCAGCATTCAGTACCAGCACTAAAAATGTACATTCACCCCCTGAGCCCATTGTTTAACCAAATATTTTATACTACTTCGTGGTCCATTCTTAAAAACAACTTGTATCCAATTGAAGGAAAGCCTCTGACACTCCTTTGCCCTGTTCTGCAAAGAAAAGCACATGAAATCCCTCTTTTCAAGGCAATGAAGAAGTTTTAACTTTAAAATGAGAAGATTGCTCTCTACAACTACCTAAAAGGAGGTTGTAGTGAGGCTGGTGTTGGTCTCTTCTCCCAAATTACTAATGATAGAACGAGAGGAAATGGCCTCAAGTTGCATCAGGGGAGGTTTAGATTAGCTATTAGGAAGAAATTCTTTACTGAGAGTGGCTGGGCACCGGAACAGAATGCCCAGGGAGGTGGTGGAGTCACCATCCCTGGAGGTGTTTAAAAAACGAGTAGATGTAGCACTTGAGGCTATGGTCTAGTGGCTAGAGAGATGTTAGGATGAAGGTTGGACTTGATGATCCTGGAGGTCCTTTCCAACCACAATGATTCTATGATTCCTGTATGAGCAAAGCACAGCAAGGTCCTGGACAATATTCAAACTGGACTGGTGGAGAGAAAGATCTAATTCATTTAAAATAGCCTTGACAAGTTTATAATGAGCTTGTATGAGGAGGCAACCTCAGATCACAGAGGATTGGACTTGGTCCAAAAAAATTATTTTGGTTCCAAGTTTTAAATGTGCTGATGCCTGTTTTATTGAAATTCAGGAAGATGTGAATATCTTTTCTTTCAGTGTTTTGATGTTTTTAAAAGATGAGCAGCATCCTGTACTTACTAAGATAAACTACAAGTATGAAACACCAGAAGAAGCAGAAATAAAAATTAAAAGGAAGCAATGAAATGACATTTGGGCTCATTCAGAGGTCTCTTTTTCATCTTAAGGATAACATGCATTGATCGATGACTCACAGGCTGCTGGTGGTCTGCAAAATGACTCTAAGTGGCTCAAACCACTCAAAGAAACATTGTCACCTATAGCCAAAAATTAAGCAGTAACTGCGCAGAATGGACTATGAGAAATGTAGAGGGTTGTCAGGGATCTGTGATTCCAAAGGCCTGTAACTCATTTAAACTGCCTTCATGAATATGACCATTTCTGTTTTACAATTAGGATGAACAAAGGGATATGTAAAGGACACACAGGAGTGAGGAAGCAAAATCAAGAAAAGAACCAGCTTGTCCACATTGCAGTGTTTGATAATGTGTAGGACAGCATGGCACAGACAACTGCCAGACTTTCAAAGGAAAGCCTTGGCTAGGTACCCTCCAAGGGCTTTGTTGATGACTGCCATTTTTGTCTGTTACTACTTGGAAGCAGTTACAACATTTGTGGGTGGGATGGGCAGGAATGGGTGGAAGATGCAAGAAGATTTAGTGCAGGAAGGGGAGTCCTTACACTACAAGCAGCAACAAGAGATGGGTGATACAAAAGGAAAAA
>VZZY01015648.1:22129-167466 GCA_013400335.1 Eurystomus gularis
AAAAAGGGGGGGGGGGGGGGGGGAGAGGTGAAGAAAACAAGTGCCGCTTTCAGCAGGAACCAAGTCTGCTTGCTGGAGGAGTTCAGCATACATTTCTGGTGACTTGGACAGAAAGGTTCATGCATGGTGGCTCCCTACCCTGAGAGGTGATCACCCTGGCGTGACAGAGCTACATGTGATCATCCTCAGATGTGCTCATCCAGAGATCCCACCACCAAGGAACACCTCCCACGGCAGGGAGAAGCAAGGTCCCCTCCTTGCGTGCTGAGTGCTACAATGATTGTAGTAACTTGGTTTGCAACAGTATATGGATAGAGGCCAACAGCCAGCTCTGGTATGACCATGTTCACACATCAGTAAGTACAGGTGATAGAATTCAATTAAGGCATTTGGTATCTGATAGATAGAAATGTGCAATCCTATTAAAAGCTATCCCCTCCCACATGAAAGAATCGGTGCCCTACTTTCAGCCAGCTGACCTTGCATAAAAAAATTACCTTTATATGTGTGTGTTAACTACCAGTCATTGTGAAGATCCAATGAAAGCCTGTAGGCACAACCACACCACTAATAATTTCTTCACTGTAAAATGAGGTTGGTATTCATTCCTGAAAAAAATCCAGCACAGTTCTGTAAACTTCAGCTTGTTCCTGTTTCTCCAGTGAGCACCAAACATCAGAATCTGGTCATTGGCCCTGTGCTTGTTAGGAGTAAAACACTCAAATGTTAATAAGCAGGAAATCTGCACAAATGCTCTCCATTTCAGGAAGCTGTGAAACAGATGGCTTGGTTATAGCATTGTTTCCCTCCACAATAAAGGCTTTGCTTTAATTCTGTAAGTACAGCTCATCTATCTCAGCCAAGGGGATCCTAGAGGCTTTGTCAGTTTTGTGTGTCTGTTTGAGGGCAAGACAGAAAAGTTGTTTTCTTGCCATGGAAAATAAATGTGCTTCAGCACAGCAAAACAAGAAGAAAAAAAAAGAAGACACATTATAACCAAGGAAACAATGACTTTTCATGCAGGAGAGGAAGCAATGCATAAAATAGGGTATATTGGGAAACAGGGCAGGCAGAGCCCCATCTTGTGGCAGAAAGTCCAATTCGTGTTCCTCCGGCTGTGCATGAGTCACCATGTCCCAGGGACAATGTTCTGGGACATTGCTCTGTGCAGCTGGCCTTTAAATATTTAAATGTATTGGACTACAAGAAAGATGTCTGTTCTTTGCCAAGCAGCTGCCTATAAACAGCTTTCTAAATTGCAAGGCTAGACTGCACTAGTCTAATCCAGAAGAGAACAGGAGGAATTGTGTCATTAACTTTTTCCCTTTCTCGCAGAAAAGAACCCCTTTGTTCTGGGAAGGAAGGGATGAGTCTGTGTCTAGAAAGGAACTGAAGTGACACAGTTTTTTTGGCGTTCATTTGTTACTTTGGGAGATTGCTGTGGTCTGGGGCAGGAATACAGCTACATGCTGACTGCTGGCTGCTCTCTTGCAAAAGGTAAGTTCTCCAGCTCTCCCTTGCACCCAATCCACTTATCAAAGCAAACATTTCTCTAGATGTTTTCATATTCCAGAACAGTCACCCCACTCAGCTAGCTGTAGGCAGACAGAAGACTATCAGTCAGTGAACAGGAATTGCTATTTCAGGATCTTCATGGTCCCAGAGTTTCAGGAGTGCAATGTAGAAATCTTTTCTTTGTGCCTTGGTCACCTCTCCTAGGATTTCCTTCTTTAAATACACCTCAAACCATGTACTGCATATTGAGGAGAACAGAACCAAAGAACTTGCAGCTAAGAATCTATCAGTCTTATCTATGAGGCTGTGTGAAAGAGATCAGAGTTGCATTCACTTTTTTCCCTAATAAAGATCCATCTCTTGAAGAGATTTTGGCACCTTGCACTGATTCCAACAGGAGTCAGAATTTGAGATGAGAATTAGGTTCCTAAATACCATCAAGTTCTGAGGTTTCATGATTGGGAATTTACCAGACACAAAGATGGATTTTTCTGAGTACAGCTCACCTCTGGAAGAGTCTGCTTTAGGTCTGAAAAAAAGATTGGAATTCATTACAAAGTTATCTCCTGAGCCTTCTCTTGCTTTCCATATCTGTTAATGAGCATTTATAAATGGAGAAGACGTCCTCTCATGTCATTTTGTTACCTTTGCATCTAACTATGAAGTAAAATGAGTACAGAAAAGGTGCAAAGTTTTGCATACTCATAACTTTATTCAAAACTTCTGTCAAGTGAGATGTTTCATTATGAACTTGGGCCAAAACTTGTAGTTACCTGAGTTCATCCAGGTGTCCTCAAAAAGAACTTCCTTGAAAACAGACTGAGGAACCATCTTGCCCTTCTATATTTCTAGCTCAGATATGAGTCTGTGGTGGCTCACTTCTCCTACACTGTGAGCTGAGGGTGCAGTAAAGGGTCAACCAGAATCCTTCACCTCTCCCACAGAGACCTGTGCTCAGCATGGCTGTGGCCACAGGTTACTGGTTAGCAGCCTCTGCCATGCAGGTTCTTCATATTCTCAGTTCAGTTCCTTAAGGGTGGCCATATGCATCATGAAGTTGAATGGCAACTTATTAATGAACTGACAAATGGGATATGGATCTGCCATGGAAAAAGCACTCCTACATTAGGACATCTATGCCTAAGAAAATAATCTTAGATACTTCAGGCAGAAATATTTTGTGGTGAATACAGCAGCCATCACATCCTATACATGTAAGGTGGTTAAGTATCAACCTTATTATTAATATTTTTTCTTATTGGATGCATCTAAAAGATGTCAGACTGTACCATACTATGTATGCTACAAGCAAGACTTGAGGGAAAGTGTCTGGCCTAAGGATCTTCAGGCTGAGCAAAAGAGCAAGTGAGAACAAGAAGATGAAGCTCATAAAGGGAACTGGGAAAATAATTTAGATATTTTAGCTTACAAAGTCTTGCTTCATGTTAGGCCATATTTACTTCCTTCCCTCTAACCTATGTTTTTTCTGCCCTATTGGGTGTTATTTCCCTATCTGCAAAAGATGGTCACTCTGTAAGAGAAATGGCTGGAAAATAAACAAAATCAAAAGGTTAAAACTGTAATTTGTGGTGGAACAGTTGAGAGAAACACTAGAAGGGTATACATTGGAAGATCATATGGCACTAGGGAATCTTTGGATTTACAGGGTGTCTTGCTGGGGTGGACAGAGGTGACATTTGAGCATGCCAGAACTTTATTTACTACATAAAGTATGCTGACACTTTCTTTGGTTCTAGGAAAATGTGAACATCTCTCCTAGAAACTTTAAGGTACACAGAATGGTCTTCACTAGTAGAAAAAAAAAAGCACAAATGCCAATAGCATGAGCAGACTGTGGATGTTTCTCTATTTCCAGAAAAATGTGGACCTATTTTTATTTTTATTCAGTATTTTTAAAAGTTTTCTATTTTCTGTTAACAGACTTTTTAAAAACACTTCACAAGGATTATTTTCAAAAGGTCAGAAAGTGGTATTAGTCAGGTTTGTTTTGCTGAGCATCCTTTGAAGACTGTTTTTCTACAGTAAACAAAAACTTGAGAAATCCCTAATTGGCAATTAAATAGTTCTTGTGGTCATCCCTTTTTTTTACTTCAAAAAGGGCAATTTAAAAAAAAACCAAACTGATACAGCCAAAAGTTTCACCTTGGCTTACTAAATGCTTTGGATAAATTTATTCTCTGTGTATTTCAAATGTGTCATTTTAAAATCTGTCTACACAGCACTCCATTCTGGCTCCAGCTAAATGATATTCTTCACAAATAATATTATTAATCATGTTTCTCCCCAGCTATTCTTCATATGTTTTCTTTGCTGATACTCAGTTGTCAGTGTTCACTTTTTTTCTTGCATTATACAGTGAACTTACCTAGAGCTTTAGCTGAGCAAAGGTCCTGCAAGTTTGGGGGGCCAGGCCCTTCACCAGAGAAACATGTCAGAGTGCTGGGAACTCTGGCTCCTGAAGGCAGAGCTGGGAACTGTTGCTAGTAGGTGGCAATACCCAAAACTAAATGGGGTATGTTTCACCTTTTACAATAACCAGTCACCCCGAAAACCATACAGCAGCAGAACTCCCTTGTCTTTCCAGGTATCACTTTCTCCTGCATCCCAGAGCCTTCTCTGCATATCCTGTAACCTAAACTAAGTTTTCTTTCCCCACCTCTTCCCAAACATAGTTTCTTGTCTTTTGTCTATGTATGCCTACTCCTGCCTATCTTCATTACTGACCATGTGACCAAACACTTTTAATTTATTCAGCATGGATCAGCTTAGCACTGCTCCTTTCTGTAATTCACACTGTATCCTGCCTGCTGTTGAATGATGTTTAATTCTATAAAGCTTTCCAAGTTACAAGCTGCTATGCACTGTGTCATCTTGTATTGGCATCTTGAATCTTTAATAAAGTTGTTCTCAAATAATGTTTCAATAAATGAAATGTACCTGCTGAGATGAGATTCTGCATATCAACATGATGAATAATGGCATTTAATGGGATAGAGCATACAGACAAAGGGAGGGATAGAGTAGTTTAGAGAGAAAGAAAGAAAAAGAACCTTCCCACTATTTTTTTCCATTTAGAGATTTCAGTTCTTTTTGCCTGAGATTCCTCCCACATAATTGTCAAATTTAATTATTTAGAACACATATCCAATAATGCACTAAGACTAATTCCCTGGGAAACTGTCAAACATGTAAAAAGGAGTGGCAAGAAAAGCCCTGAGGGGATTTTGTTTAGCATGACTGCAATCCAGAAAAAGATGTTTGCACGAATACTAAGGGCTTGGGTATTTGCATATACATAGAGATGTGCTCATGTGTTAATACATGCCTATATATTAATTTGCATGCTAAACAAAACCAGGATTCCTATGAAAAAAATAAAAATAAGTGGATGAAACCTGTCCATTTTTAGACAGAAAAAAGACCAGATTATTTCATTTTCTGACTCCGTAAACTGATATAGACAGTTGATGGGAAGATTTGTGCTGACTTATTTTTTATAAAGATGTGAGGTTTGTTTTCTGTGTGGATTCATTATGCTATAGAAACTCAGAACCTTATAGGTGCATAGGCACCCAGTTATAAGTGAAAATCAGTAAGAAAGAGTTATATTTGCCTCCTTAAGAATCTGAGCCTGAGCACCTGATCCAAGGCCTATTTGTTGGTTCCCATGGACTTGGGAAGAGGTTCTATCTCAAAGATGCTGCAAATAGAGATGAGGTCAAGGTCTGCTGCTCAGTGAAGAGAAGATAATATGTCAAAGCATTAGTGCACTCAGTTCTCTGGCAGCTTCCCTGTGTCCCCCAGGATGCTCTGAGGTTCACAGCTGTGAACAAGCAGCTGAGGATGGGGATCAGACAGAGTTAACCAGCTAGAGAAGGACAATGTCAGGACTGGAAACAGCTGAGAAGTAGGAAAGTGGGTGCATGGCAGGTAGGTTAAATTAAGAACTCTATTCCAGATATTTTCACTCCCCCTTGGTTCATTGTTCATAGATTAGCACCAGTTTACCTCAAAAAGGTGCAGGAGGGACAACACACCAAATCTGTGCTGAAAGGAACTGCTGACATATCCTGAATGACAGCTGGGGGGAGTCTCCTAGAAGCCAGCCAGGGAGAAGTGCTCAGCTGAATGACCTCAGAGGTGCTAGAAGGATGGAGGAAGCAGCAAAGAATGTTCCTCATCTCTGTTCTACTTTCAGAGGGCACAAAAAACCTGTTTGGTGAAGAGAGGCTTTCAAAGAGCAGAGCCCAATAATCCAGCCATGAGTCCCCTCTGCCTGTCCCCTCCTCTTAAACTAGTGAGATATTAATCCACCACAGCTGTCAAGATGGGTGGAGAAAGGAAGGACAAAAGCAGACATAAATTTCACATCTAAAAGCACTCTGAGACTTTAACTTGTCTCCACAAGACATGGTGAAGACTACTCATTAAGTGGCGTGCTTAATTTTCCCCTTGATTTTTTGTTGATTACTTCAGGATGTTAGTCTGATTACATTATCTTTGCTGGTCTGTAGTTAGTGACTTTTGGGGCTGTTCAGGCATGCTTTGTGCATGTGTGTGAATGTGCACATGCATGAAATTGAGGTGTCTGGATTCTGCACATGTTGTTTTACACAATACATAGATAATGCCTCAGGCTTTAGGAAGAATGAATCTGGGAGAATCAGCATAGATAGTAATAGCTCTGCTAATGGTGGTGATTTGGAGACTAACCAGAAACTAAATCAAGTACATTAAATTTTTTTGCCACTATAAAATACTGTTCCTGGTTGCTTGCTTTACTCAGGAGTACCCTGAAAACTAGAACTGGGGAGAAGCAATTAACATTATGCTTCTCAGGTGTTGAGCAAGTGTCTCCTGGGAAAAATTTCTAATATTCAGAATAAAATTAAAGACTGTGAGAGCTATACCACCCAGTATTAAAACTTCCACTTCCTAAATATTCCTTGTTTTTACCATTTCTGTGAGTACCTGAGAATGGATGGTAATTCCCCTGAAAAGAAACAGTAATAGCATAATTAAAGTTACAATGCACCCTTTCTGCTCCAGTTTTGAATTTCAGGAGAGCTCAGTACTGTAATCTCACTTCTGAGATAATATATGTGTCTTCCACTGAATTACTTCTGATCCTGAAATGCATCATCATCTGCTGTCATTCCAGATCTGCTCCTTCTCTCCTCTTTGCTTGTGGTATTGCTATAGCACCTCAGGACCTACTGTCTTGACTCTATCCCATCCTAAAAGACACTACAACCTCAAAATGAAATCTCCTTGCTGTTGCAAATGTGAGTGAAGTTGTGTTTAGCCACATGTTCTTTGTCTGGCCAGGCCACGTGGTCTCAAACCAGGGTGTCAGCCTTTCAGCAGGCTTCTTCAAAGAAGACTTCCTTTCTTTTCTCTGTCTTAAGACATGGACTGAGAGCTCCTGAGATATTGCAGCAGGGGAAGAAGAAAAACATGTTCCATCCTGATACGAAACAATTCTTAAAGGGGCTGCTGTTGACAGGGCTACTATTGACCTTGGCAGTATGATGGATTGCCCCAAACTATCCATATCATGTCAGGGATGATGCACAGACATTTATTCTTACACATACCTTTCAAATCACTCATCAAATTGTGGACTACAACGTGAGGCAAAAGCTGAGATCTTGTTGATCTTCCCAAGATGTTTTTACTTAGAAAAACACAAGGAGGCAAAATGTAAATCTGTGTTGTTTGCTTGACATAAATTACATTGTGGGTCAAATGATACATAGAAACTATCTTATTAGCTTGACAACCTAGAGTGAGTATGTATCGGATTAGAAAAGGAAAATGAAGGCACAATATTTTTGCTCAGTGAGAAAGTTTTAATCATTATGCACAGAAAACTGTGAAGTCAGGTTGTAGTAACCACAAGACCAAGCAGCATAAGTGCTGAGGTAAGCACAGCAAAAGACTTCTGGGTAGCCAGTAAGATTTATATCCTAATACGGTAGCCAGCGTGGTTAAGGGATGCTTAGGAAGTGAATATGTAAAAGAGCTGCAATAAAGTATGAAAGGCAAGCCAGAGGGGGTGGCTGTATAGAGTTTTCCACTGGGCCATATCTCTAGGTGTCATAACATCCCGTATCTGGCAGGTTATATAAAAGATAAACAAGGCATAGAACTGCTTTGATTTTGGAAATGCAGAAATTTTGTTTCCTGGTTTCTGCTTAAGCAAGCCCTCGACTTTCTCTAACAATCTTTGTGTAACAAAGCAAAGAAGCAAACCAAACTGAGATAAGGCACGGCAATTGTGCCGTTTACTTTCAGTGTTATCTGATGTTTGTGATCCGGGTCTTCCATAATATAGGCTATTGATACAAGAAAACTAGTCGATTCTCTGCTGTGAATGAACCTAAAGCAGGCTTGCATTCAGTTCAAATCTCCCTTTGAATACTGTTGCTAGGAGAGAGACACTTAACTCTGTCCTAGGTGATACGGTCATTAGAAGAACAATTAACAAAGTGATCCCATCAGTTGCTAGGCAGTGAAAGGCCAGATAGCCTTTCTAAGAGGAGCAATACAAAGGATGGGAGAAGGACAGCATCCTCTGTTGGGACTAAAAATAGGCTACAGGTAAGCACCATGCCACCTGTGATAGTCTCTGAAGTAAAGAAGAGAGACCCAAAGCAGAAGTTACTCTTCATAAAAGGAAAGGCCTCCAAAAAGCGTCAAAGGCTGGGGAGGAGAAGTGTGTAATTAATGATGGTTCAGTGGGGCAGGGTTGCACCTGCACGAGATTTGGGATTTGGGTGCATATTCCTTGGCAAAATGTGAATTAAACATTTCTGAAATAGTTCAGGTATCTTGAGTTTCATGGAAGTCTGCAGGCAGTTTAACATGAGGTGTTGCAAGCTAAAAACAGCTGTTGCTCTAATTTATACCTCAGGGCCTTTTTGCTGCTCAATGTATGTTGAAATGGAGTGGGCCTAAAGGGAATGTAAATTCTTCTTTCTTCTGCCCTCGCTTTAGGCTATTCTGTCAGAATGTAACACAATACACTGTGCACTTTCCCAGGAATTTCTTTCTGCTCATCTCCTCGAAATAGAATTTTTTATTATTATTTTAGCTCACGGTCTGTAATTGACTTCTGTTGCCTACCGAATGTGAGCATGCAGTGAAACTCATATGGCCTCCTAACACCTATGTAGAAATAAATAGTTTTCCAGAAAAGAAATGGACTCCCTGAAATTAAATGCTTGTTTTCTCTGACTATCACTGAAATGAATGGGAACCAAATTGTTTTGTAAAGCTGTCTTTAATGGCTTGTAAGAGTTAGTGATAAAGTAGAGACTTGACCTGGGCCTGAAGGATAGCAAGGAGCACTTTGAAAGTGGAAAATCCTTTTCACTATGAAATTGTAGCTCTTTCAGTGAATGAGTGTTCCTCTCAAATAGGTGTGACACTGACAAAATTAGACTATTCTCCTGAATTACAGATTCTTTGGTGCAATTAGGCAGTCTTATCCTTTATCTTTTACCTTTCATTGAGATTGTATATTGCATTCTCATTCTGTGTTGACTGTATTTTAACTTGTGATTTGAAGTAGTTCTGCCTGAGAATTTAATCATTGCAGTATGCTGAGCTTATATCAAGGATGCTGGAATACTCCACTCACAATGCAAAATTCAAAGGCTTTATTAATATTTTGCAATATTTTTGCATATGTCTCGTTATGCATATAACTAGACTCCTGTTTACCATATGTATCAGTGACATGTGATGCAAAGGATATAAACTTAGTTACAGAAATACAGCTGTATCCAGTGCCTTCCAAAAATAGCTATTCTTTACCTTCTTTAAAGATGACACTTCTGAAAGCTGTCAATGTATATGATGTCTTCTGGATCTAATGTGTATTACTAGTAAAGCTAGTCATAGGAAGTGTGATGGTCCACGTGAATATTTTTTATTCTACCGAAATTGAGATACTTTGACTCAGTTTAATTTCCTTTTTAAAGAAGAAAGAGTAACATTCCAAGAATGTCATGATGTCTCTTTTTAAAATTTGCGAATCTTATTTATTAATTTGGAAGTCATCTCTTGCCCACTACTGTTTTTTTCCTATAGTGAAATATTTAATATTTCAAATAGAAACAGAAATAAAAGATTTGAGCTTTGTTGGAATGGAACATTTCTGAAGACCCCAAACAATCCACCTTTGTTCTCCTTCTTCTGAGCGGAGACCTTCTGGCTTTCTGTAACTACCTGAAAGGAGGTTGTAGTTAGGTGTGGGTTGGTCTGTTCTCCCATGTAGCAAGTGACAGAACAAGAGGAAATGGCCTCAAGTTGTGCCAGGAAAGGTTTAGGTTGGATATTAGGAAAAATTTTCTCACTTAAAGGGTTGTCAATCATCAGAACAGGCTGCGCAGAGTGGCTGAGTCACCGTTCCTGGAGATACTTAAAAGACACGTGGATGTGACACATAGGGACATGGTGAACTTGGTAGTCTTAGGTTTACAGTTTGATTTGATGATCTCAAAGGTCTTTCCTAACCTACATGATTCTTTTGACTCTTGGTCACCAGGCAGAGCTCTTCTTCCTGCAAATTTCAAAATTTTCAGATGTTCTTCCCACCTGGAATGAAGCCAGTCTGTGCAGCTTCAGTTACAACAGCAGCTCTTCTCACTCTACTTTTTCTCTCACATAACCATCTGGCTTTCTAACTCTTTATTCTGGGTAACATTATTTACCTTTCTTCATAGTTCCTGTTTCAGCAGGCACGGTTAAAACTTCATCCCTTTACTCTCAGGACTTCTGTAGCTTGAAGACCAAGATAATACTGCAAGAGATTTCTTGGCCTGATCTAACCAGTTGAAAATGCTTTGCAGAAGAAAAGCCAGTGGACTCAATTGACCACGAGATTTGACTTCTGTGGGTTAAACCTTATGATTTTGTCTAATAGCGTTCTGACCCCAGCCAGTGTTTCACATCTGACTGCATCCTGTTCATTTGCTGCAAGAGGTGGTTTGAGTTTCTCCATCTAGTTTTTTAGAATTCAAATCATATTCTGATCTCAAAGACTATTTTGAAAAGTTTGAAAGGAAGCAGCCTTCTAGCTTTGGGGGATGTGCTTCTTAGCTCTGTGCTTTTGACTTCATGCTATTTCTTATTTTCCTGACAATGATACTATCAATATCAAGTTAAAGGGAATTCCCTGGCTGAACTTGTCTTTTCACAGACTTCTTATCTGTCTAAACATTCATCTGCCCAGAGCTTAGATCCTC
This sequence comes from Eurystomus gularis, assembly GCA_013400335.1. Taxonomy (NCBI): domain Eukaryota; kingdom Metazoa; phylum Chordata; class Aves; order Coraciiformes; family Coraciidae; genus Eurystomus; species Eurystomus gularis. The sequence goes on from VZZY01015648.1 coordinate 32,920, forward strand.
CCTTAAAGTTTTATAGCAGTTGTTTTTATCAGATACTTTACAGGTTTTTTTTTAACATTCTTTTTCTTTGCTAAAGAAGACTGATTTTCATGTAAACTCCATAACACTGTTCATATCCCAGAGTCCCTTTGTAGCTGCAGACTTAGCCTGGGATCCAGGACTAAAACAAAAGCTGGTAAAGGAAGAAAGGACTCTTCAATGCAGGGGCAGATGAGCTGAGATGCCCCACCATGGGTTTAATGTCAAGTTGCACCTCAGATTTCTTCTGGAGTCTGTCCCTTTTCCACTAAAGACATCAGTAACATTATTGTGCTTATAGCATTCTCTTACGTGACACTGGATGTAGACACCATAGTATCTTAGATGTCCTGTGAATTCCTTCCACTCTGGATTGACTTTTTCTGGATTTGTATGATATGAAAAGAAACAAGAGTCTTCTTGGTGATCAAAACAGTTGAATATTGGTCATTCTTAAATTGTGAGCACACTTTTTAACCTTTTGAAAGCCAATAAGCATATAACAAGGCTATTTGTCTAAGCATGTGCCATTGACTCTGTCCCAGGATTCTCTAGATCATCACAGTGTTGGATAAGGAACACACAGTTTATAAACTAATGGACTATATGTATTGGTGCATAATAATTTGTTGCTATCCACAATCCCTAACACTAAATTTCTCTTGGAGGTATATAACCCTGATTGCAAGCCATTTCTTGCTACCTGTGCTTTACCACCTGCCTATCAAACAAACTGTGCTTTTCTGCCATACCATCTATCCTTCAGAGTGTAAGCCTTTAGAAAATAAACATGACTAAGGCATCTCTCGTTGAATTTTAGGGCAATGGTTTAACAAGCCACACCCTGAGTATTCCGCAGCCTTTCTAAACAGCTTGTGGAAGAAGTGACTGAATTAGGTTCATGCCTACTGCTCTTTGTCAGAGTTTGGCTGCTAAAACAAAAGCTTCTCCCATCACTTCACTTAACCTTTGCTAGTGATATTAGTCACCACAGGAGGCAAACATAAATTGTGTTGGAGCATTACTGCCCAGCTCACAGCGTCTAAACACTCTCTGCTCCATGCAACCAAAATATGATGAAAGTCCCCTAGATCTTTCATAAATATTTTATTTAAGGCATGGAGTCATTACTGAAAAAGTATTCGCAATGAACACAAACAAACTTATTTTCATAAGCTACAGCAAATAATTCAAGAAAATTGTAATTTAACCAATTTGACTCTATTACACAACTTCTTTGCTGGTATAAATTGACTTATTTTTTATTCTGTGGAGCTATACTAATCAATATTTTTGGAGAATCTGGCCACATCTCTTTATTGTGCTAAGGTTATCTATGTTGTCGAATGTCATCTACTGCAAAGATCATTTAGTGTGTACAGAAGTCAGCTCAGGGACAACTTATCAGATCACATTATTCCTGTATGTTGTGGTAAAATACAATTAGAAATGCAGAAAGCATCTGCCTTTCAGAAAGGTGGAAGCGCAATACAGAAGAGCAGAGACTTACTAATATATCTAGAAGATGTCCTCTTTCCTAAAATGCATGTTTTGCTGGAATGTGATTTCTAATGGAGTGATGCATCTTTGTATCTTTTAGGAGTAACTGACATTTTCTTGATTTTGCTTGCTCTCCCCCAAACATTTAAATGGAAAAAAAAAATTTAAAAAAATTTTATTAAAAACTCTTACTAAGAAACAGTCCTAGTAAAATTTCACTAATATAGAAACCATGGGTATTTTCAGCTTTATTCCTGAACCTACAGGTTAGATTTCTATGTTTTAACGATGTACAATAATAATAAATGATTGCTATAGCTAACAAGCTCAACAAAAAATTGGAATATTGTAATCACATGCACAAGTAGTCTGTTCTAGTACAGGCATTTTTGACAGAGTAGATTTACAGTTCAATTAAAGATGAAATAAAGTCAAGCATTACAAATCAGCTTCATGGACGATTTTGCAAGCAGACACAAAAATATCAATTATGAGTACAACACAAAAGGGATAGGAAAACTGACATCTGGGTAACATTTTCAGGAGAGTATGAAGGTAAGTGGATTGGGGTCATCTGAAGGAAAGATACACTTGAGTAGAAAAATCGTATCAAGTATACGAATCTTCCATTTTTCATTTCTTCAACTCTATTATATTCATTTCTGGCCTTGCTTGAGTCTCTCTCACTCAAGGGGGAAAGGTCTTTCAAAGTTTCATGAACTCAACTTCCCTCTCAAGGTATCGATGAGGTCGGCATTTTCAAAAGGAAGGGCAGCATGACTATACACAGTGTGGAGTGGTTCCTTCAGATAGAAGTCAACAATGAGAAAATGTAATGGAGGAGTTATGTACAGTACATCGAAACTTTATGTGAGAGATAGCAGGGTTTAAGGTTGAGCATTGCTTTCTGTCTCCCAGCTGCAGGGTTCCTTTGCTCTCTGTTATCTCTGTAATCAACACTGAGTTACTATCAAAAACTTTGAGGCTATCAGATAACCCTCATACCAGAACTCAGCCCCGCATTTAATATAGTTAAACAGAGATTACTTGAGTTCGCTGTAAGAAAGCAGGCCCTTTCAATTTATTACTTTTCAGGATGTGAAAAATTATTTTCTTTCTTTCTTCTCTGCAGTTAAATGACATTTTTCCAGGCTCACAGAAAGGAACAACTTATCTTGGTAAGACTGTAATTTTTCCTGCTTTCATCTGGCCATCCCAGCCCTTCTGACGGATGCTCTACTTCTCACTGGATGGTTTAGCTCTATTTGTAAGCCTACAAAGTGAAGAAAGCTTAAAATCTCTCTTAATTCACTTTAAAATAATCATACATAAACAGCAATATTCCTACAGTATCAGCGCCAACGTAGAGGGGAATTTGAAGGGGCCAGATGTTTATACACTTTTCCATTCATGAATCAAAACCCCAGAGGGCTTGGGCTCATAATATCAAGTGTGTGGTGGTATCTCAATCACAAAGACATCCCTTTGTCTGCAAAGAAAAATTTTTCTTCTCCTACAAGCTCCCTTTTTCCTGACAAATCAAGGGCTAGGCCTCTGAAAAGAGCGAATATCCCTCACGTAAGTGACATTTCTTCTGATGTGCCCTACTCAATTGAGTTCTTGTCCCTCCTAAAGAAATCTCGAGTTCTTCCCAGTAGTGCCACTGTTCAGCGTCTAAAGTCACATCTTTAGCAGGACTAAAGGGAGGATGTGAAAACCCTCCTAGCTACAAAGTAGTAGATTTGGTCTTTAAAGGGAGAAGCACACTTAGTCCCAAGGTTTGTTAGCAAGTGAGGACCTGGTATTTTCCATCCTTCTGCCTGAGGGGAAAAAGCAATCATATGGCACCTGTTTACAGGGCATGAAACAACAACTTGGCTGTAACATTTCAGGTCAGATCCCTTCGCTGCCGAGCTTTGAAAAGATGGTGGGGGAAGGGGTGCTGTGCATGTATATGTATGTGTGGGTTATTTTCTCCCATGCTTAGGATTTGTTATAACTGTATTAGCACTTGCTGAATGGAAAACTGAATTCTTCCTGCCACTTGAATGACAAAGCTGCCAAAACGGTGATGAATATTTCTTTCAAGGCTGATAAAGTAATCTCTCAGTGCTGGTCACCACTGAGTCTCTGCAAAACCTTCAAATGCAATTTTTCCTGTGTAGAGTTGTACTTCTTTTGATTTTCAACTACTTGCATCAGTGTGATACCACCCAAAGAGGACACATAAGGAAATAAAAAGACTTAACTGAGGTATTTCTGATTGACTGTGTAGTTCAATATTGTGCTGTGAGCTGCATTATCAATTAAGCGCATCCCTTTCACAGGGACTGGGCAAACTCTGGAGGAAAAGCAACTTTTGCCTAAGCTATATATAGGCAATTGAATTATAATGATTGGGATTTGGTATTTGACACAGGTGAGAGCGAGTAAACCATAGCCTATGGTGAATCTGGACACTCGCATTTATTTGAGAACAAGTGAGATTAGAGCTTTTACCTTACTTGTTTATCCCACACACACTCACACGCTTTCTCTCCCCCAGCACTACATTCACCAAGTCTCAAGAGAGGTGGCATTACCAGCCAAGGCCACTGACTGCTCCCCAGTATTCACTTCTTCATCTCCATGATCTTCCCCACACCCCACATCTTTTATCTAGTGGAACCTTCATCATCTTTCTGGCCCTGCTTCCTCCTTCTGAAACCATTTCTCTTGGGGAACTATTTTTTGTACTGCTTCCTCTTTTTCCAATCCCCAAGCTCCCTGTTTTCCCAAACTAAGTAGCATACATACAGAGCAGTAGATGACATTGCAGGGGCAGCCAAAAGGCTCAGTTCTGGCCGTTCACCCCTGTGGCGGTCTAGGGAAATGAGAGTTGATGCCTCAAGCATTCACTAAAGATGCTTGGTCGGGGTTGAACCTGAGGGACGACTGGTGTGGTGACGCCGAGGCTGTAGGAGGAGGAAGATGCCGCCGGGGAGGGGGCGGCACTTCCCTGGCGCCAGGTTTTCCTGCCCTCAAGCAAACATGCCAGAGGCTGGTCCGGGAGAGACAATAGTTTTCACAACGCAGGCGCTTTGAAAGGACGTTTCCAGAGCACACACTGCGCCCGATAGCCCACCGACCCATTCCCCAGATCCTGGAAGCCCAGACTGCGCATGACATCTCCTTAACATAAGGTCCGCCCGGAGGAGGAGCCAGACTGCCTAAATTAGCCCATGGACGGGAACATCTCCAGGTGCTGCTTCAGGAGCTGGGCAGCTGTCCTGGGAAGACCAGCGCTAGAACCAGGACTGGTGAAAACTTCCTTTTTGTGTGTTGGTTTTGTTTGTTTTTTTTTTTCCCCTTTCTCCAGTTGTTATCAGGGTTTGAATATATTGCAAAGTTTGTTGATGTGGCGTTTTGCTAGTACTGTTGTGAGCACCTAAAGTTCTTTTCTTGCCATGCTTATCAGACCAATGATGTTGTTAGAGAATTAAGTTTGTGTTTTCTTAATTGAAGGATCCCTGGTGTCGTTTCACCTTAATCCTGACCCGGGAATTGGCGAACTTGAGGCTTTGTCCTGGTTACCCGGGATGGTGGCACACGTGGGAAACGGGACTTGAAACATTTTCAGGTGTATTCTACAGAAAACAATCCCAGAGGTGGGAAAGTCTTTTTCTTACTTTCTTGAACATTTGCGTTGGTGTTTTACAACAGAAACGTTATTTTTCTCATTAAAATCTTGTGTTCAGTATTGTTTGAGCGTCATACAAAGTCTTCATTTTAAAAAGATTTTACTGCTTTTTTCCTCTTGATTTTGCTTCTTTAGCTGAAGTCGTGTGTGCTTTAATACAGAGGTTTGCCACTGAGGGCAGTTTGAAGTGTAATGCTTGCTACTCTCCCAGCAATGAGGCTACCTCGGTGAATACCTAGCTGGGACCTGTTTTGAGTGCTCTGCCCCATTGCATACTGATGCGAAAAGCAACATTAAAAGGAGAGCGTAGACTGAAAAAGAGGCACAACTTCCCAAATAAACTTGTCAAGAACATGAAAAATTATATTTTCTCCCTCCCTTTTATATTGCCTTCCAATGTACTCAGCTTCTAGTATGTGTTTTTTCTTAACTTTTTTTTTCTGTGGTGACTTAAACCACAGAAATAAAATGGTGGAAAGATTTAGTTTTTAATATATGCATGTGCGGTCTCCAATTTTGGCAAGTTTTGTTTATTCCACCCTGTCCCACACTTTTCTTCCTTGGGCAGCTTCACAGATTTGATAGAATTATGATGAGTCTACATGGGTCACTTCCCTTATACTGCATGTCACTATTTAAATGAATCCTTGGGGAAGTAGTTTTAGAAGATTAACAGATAATAATTCTTGAAAGACATCTATGTGTATGTATGCAGACAGACTTGAATTCAACTACTGATGTTCTGGGATAAAAGCTTACTCTTTGGTTGAAGAGATTTATAACCACCTTAGCTCTGCTAGTTCCTGATGTACTTGCCTTTTATTATATTGCCTCCCTTGGTAACCTTCAGGTGAGAGCAGCCTCAGCTGAGCAGCATAGGCTAATCTGAGTGTCCCTGCCTGCTAATGGCCTAAGGTTTGCCACTTTCCAGTGTTGTGAGTCAAGATTTTAAATTTCTCTGTAGGTAATGGAATTCCTGTTGCCTCTTTTGGCAATGCTTTGTCCATGTTATTCACTCAGAATAACAGGCACATAAGGGATTTGATGGATGGGGGAGCTGCATGCAGGGCATCGGGCTGTGAATTTGCCTTTACAGAGACACGTAGGTGACAAGAAGGAGGAGCTGGTTAGGAAACTTCACTCCTTCTCCTTGTGCAACAGATAGGTGAGATGGGAGGGATGCAGCAGGGGTGTGTTAGCTGCTATTTGTATGGTAAGTTAATGAAAAACATGACCTGGGAGCTTCTAACTCAACTGGTATGGTAAGTAGGGATGTCAAGCTGAACTGTTTTTGTAGTTTGAGCCTTCAATGGTTACCTGAAGCACTATAGAGAGCAAAAGCCAGCCATGTGTATCTAGAGGTGGCCTTATTTCACAGCTCTGTGAGCAATGCATGTGTTTCAGTTGATGCTTCTACTGTGTCTCATGAAATAAGTAGCATATCTGTAGCTGTCGCATCCCCTTGGTGGCAGGAATTACTCAGAGGTTGCTTTACCAGGACTAAATAAAACATCTGGATTGATCAGCTGGGTAGTATTGAGTAACTGCAGAACTGCGGTGAAGTGCAGGAACTGAAGCTCTTTGTCTCCCTCTGATGGCTACTTAATGTCAGATCTTTCAGCTGGGGGGTAACTTCCCTGCCGGTTTTCCACTATGGGCAAACCTTCCAGTGACAGCTCTTTTTAGCCTCTGAATTAGCTGTCTAAACATTTAGGTCCAGAGGTTTGGAGTTGTAACTTTGAAACCAGTCTGGGAAAAAAGGGGATTTATATGCTCTAGTGTTTTAGGACAGAGTGTTTATTTGCATGACCTGAGACGTGGAGTAGAATAGAGAGCTCCAGCCTCCCTTCCTGAACCAGAGTCACATCACATAAGGACTTTCACCCTTCATAAACTCATCTGGAAAAGCAAAGCTGGTGAATCCTGCTGGGACCATAGTATTTCCTTAATTAAAGCATGTGAGACTTGCAGTGTTCAGTTAGCAGCAAGGATCTGATTTTTAGCTCTCATCAGAGAGATATCCAATGGGACAGCTCTCCTCTGTGTCCTGCTGTGGCACCAGAGCCATCCTGCAGCACACTGGCCTATTGCTGCTGTCACATGCAGCACGCTTGGGCTTTGGGAGGGTTTCAGGCTCTATTGCTTGGCCTTTGCATGTGTGTGATCTGAGATGATCACAGCCTGCAGAAATATAGCCACAGGCAGAAACAAGAGGTTTGCAGCTCTGGCTGCTCTGGACTAGAGATGGGCAGATCATGAATTGATGCAAACAGACGCTGCAAAGAGTGAGGGGCTGCTCTCTGGCTTGGTTTCTGACTTATGGCACCAGGTCACAGCTTAGGTCAAAGTACTGTCCACACAGACAGAAAAATCAGTATTATCAAAAGACACATCCAAAAGATACCTTCAGATGAAAAATAAGAACCTTTGCCTAGAGGTGGCCTGCAGTCTCTGTAGCTAGCATCCCCATGTTCTGCCTTCCTCTCTGGAGTCCGTGTGGCTGGTTGGATGGGGGAAGAGGAGAGGAGAGAGGGATCAGCTATATCTCAGTGCCACAGTTCAACTTGACCTCATGTACTTAGATTCTCGGGAAGTCCCATGCACCAGCTCTGTCCAGACAGAGGTAAATGTCTTCACTAACATATTCCAGCAAGGAAGTCAAGGCAATAACAAGTGAAGCGTCAGCATTGCCAAGAGGGGAGGCTAGTGCTTCTGGCATCTAAACATAGCACTGACCTGTGTACCCGTTGTAGTGCTGACCCAACAACTCTTCTTATCAAGGATCTTGTTCCTGTCACCTATGACTAAGAGCACCTTGGAGGTTGGAATAGCATTGGTGACTGAAGGCTGCAAAGCTGCATGGTGCAGAACAGTGATGACTATCCAATGGATCCTTCAGTTGTGCAGTTTGTGGCTGTTATTAAGGAGGAAAAAAGGGAAGTTCAAGGCAAGGTGGTAAAGCATTTTTTTTTAATCCTTTTCCACACTTCTTTGGGGAAAAGCCTCACTGCAGTTTTCAAGATGATGAAGCTCTTCTCAAATTGCTGGCATCCCTATTCTCATGTGTAATTATAAAGCTATTTTCATCACAAGGAAAAACTATTACTGTCTTGGAGACCTATGTGCATGTGTATTTATATACATACAAGATATGTCAGTAAAAGCCAGCTGTTTGTGATGGTTTCTCCAAGGATAATTTGGAATATGAATGGTACATAAGAGGGCAACACAGTCACAGAGCTATAAAAGATAAGCGTGCAGTAAACTACAGTAGATCTGGCTCTGGTATCCATGTCCAGGGGTGATCTTAAACTTGCATTCTCTTTTAAGTATTACAGGCAGTGGAGATTTGTGTAACTGGGAACAGAAGGTTCACATAGCAGCAAAGGTCAGCTGTTCCAAAGCCACCTGACAGTTTGATGGCCATTTGGGGGACAAATTATTAGTGTTGCCAAAGAGAAAGGCATGACCAAGACCAAAGCCCGGGAATCATTCCTTACTAGAAACTCATCTTTTAAGGAGAAGATCCTAAGAAGTCTGAATTAAAAGGTGATATGCTTGTTTTTGTTCAATTCTTGTAAAATTAAGCTCCCAGACAGGTAATCGCTGTTTTATTTACCTCTTGGTGGCAGACCTGCTGATTCCAGACACAGGGAGTGCTCAGAGAAAGTTACATTGTAAATTCTCTCCCAGACCACATTAGCAAACAAATAAATTATTCATGAACTGACCCATATCTGTACTCCAGCCTGAGTTGCAAATTACTCTTTGCTTGTCTCTCCATCAGAATTAAGACTCTTGACTACTCCATTACACAGCCAGCAGAGCAGTAGAAAGCCACAGGTAGAGAACATCTCAAGGCACCAATCCCAAAGATGCTTCTCCCCCCTCCACCCCACCCCATCTTCTAATCTCTTGCCTAAATACTAATTAAAAAGTATGTCCAAAGGGAGGTGAATACGAAAAATTACAGACACAGAATTAAAATCTTAGTCCGCAGTTGCAGTGATAACTTGCACTTCTGGAACCACATTTACCTTCAGTGGGACAACAGACTGTTGCCAAGAAGACTTTGATCAGCTCCCTTCAGGATAACTTAACTTTGCGAAGAGCTGTTCTTATGGCAAATATTTATCTTTACTGCACCTTTGGCAGAGATCACTAAAGAGTTACTGTGGCTCATTGATTTCTCTCATGCTTTTGCAAGCCAGATTTGTTTATTCCTAGAACTCTGTTCTAAGCAGCAACTGCTTTAAAGAATTTAAATTAGCAACAAGAGTAGGATTCATCCATCTGTGTGGACAGCATCACCATTACCACCATATTTGTGTCCTAACCTATCATTACAGGGTTAGATTTTAGTGCCAACAACTGGCTATTAAAAGTTGATTTCTCAGTGGCTTCTGACTGGTAAAGGCCTTGCTATCTCTTACCCTCTGAAAGGAGGTGAAAAACCTAGGTGCTGTTTTTGTTGTCAGTGAGCAGCAGAACTGGCAATATGGTTTTTACTGAGTTAGTCTGAGATGAAGTAAACTTTATTTCAGCCACTAAGATCTCTCAGCCAACTTTTGTGATCAAAAAATGTCTTTCCCTTCCAGCTGTGAATAACTGTATTGTTCTGAGGTCACCAAATCACTGATCAGTTCTTGACATACTCAAAATAAATACAGGAAAGCTGTATTTTATAGCCAGAGCTCACAGTGCCCAGCACTGTAGAGGCTTTGGACTTTAGTAACTAGAGATACCTGTCTCTGGTGCTGGCTAAGATGGAAGTCATCTTATGGTAATGGTTCATCTCTAAAAAGAAGTGATAGATACTTTATTCCCATTGGAAAATGCTAATTTGTTATATGCAAATCACTTCACTGAAACATGCTGCCTCTAACTTCAGAACTGAAAAAGATTTAAAAACTGAAATAAAATATGAAAACAGGGTCAAAACATCCTATTTACAGCATTTAAAGCAGAAAGAATTGATCTCTCATTCCTTTTGGATTCTATTAATTTATTTATAGAAAAATATAAATGGAAGTCTGAATGAAAAGACTGGCCAATGTCAGAAGGAATGTCTTCTACCTCCAGATTTTTCCATCATGATTTAAGTGGCAAGACTTTTTCTGTTTTGGCTTTGTAAATTCAAACCTTTAAGATGCACCATAAATTAAATAATTTCACAACAATATCCATCACAACTTGAGCCTGAAATGGGTGACTGCTACTGGGGTGGCTTCCCTCCTGCCTTTTAGTAAGATATCAGGACAGAGTGACCTTTTAGCCTTTTTATTTTACAGATGTCCATGTTAGTTTTCCTATCAGCTCAATGTCTGGAGCAGTAAGGAAAAGGAATATATTCGTTCCCGTAGTTAACCATCTGTATGTAGTAGAGAGAATGGCAGTTGTCCAGAGGACAATGCTGCATAGCGTTTATTTCTTCCTTTACAAGATGAAAAAAATCTCTCAGTCCTACAGAAATGGACCCTTTCATCCATGGCATGCCTACTAGAAAAAGGTATTTCAGCGCTATATTGAGTTGAAAGTCCTGCTTGGGTTATCATGACATTGGTGATTATTTTATTGGCTTAGAGCAGCAACCCTTTGCTGAGATCCAGGTTTTAGACTGGCAGTTAGGAGATATTTTCAGACTGGTAAGAGAAGCCAGGCTAAAGAAACAGGAAGGCAAGGCTCTCTTCAAGCAATTACTCTTATTAATGCTGAGAGCATTCCAGAGGAGGGTTGTTGCGTGATGTTCTGCAGACACAAAGACACAGTTGCAGCTCTTATCTTGTCCTCAAGTGACTGGAACAGAAATATGCCATTTTCTGTTTGTGGCAGCATTTTTCAAGAACAGCAGCAGCACAGCACCACAGATCATAAAGCACTTCGCAAACACTAAATCACAAAGCGTGGAAGTGGAGACAGTGTGTTACCCTGCCTTTCTTGGAGCACAAATTAGGGAGTCGGTGAGCCCATGTTTAATATATCTGTAAGTATGTACTACAGCTCATTAAAGCAATTCACAGTTAAGTTGGACTTGTTGCTTCTGAATGACCGGAGCCCAGCAGACAAACTACTGAATATCTTTTTTAGCCATTAACAGAGGGCTTGTGTTTGGGATTGAATTTCTCTGAGGCCAAGAGGTAGCGAAACACTTCTGTATAGCTGTGGCAGGCTGCCTGACTGGACTACTGTAATTACACCTGTGCAGGATCAAGAGTGTTCAGGAAGACACAGCTATTGATGCAGCTTAAGTAGTCTTCAAAACTGTTTGAAATCAAAATGACTGCATTGCAGGACTTTGACAGGAATGTGATATTCCAGACAGAGAAGACAGAGCTGTGTGGATAGTGATAGACCTAGGAGGAATATAGGACCATGGAGGTAGCTGTGGTCCTACCACAGCAAGAGGGTGAGGTAAAAGTTGTTGCAGGAGAGCTCTGTGAAGTCCAGGGCCACCAGCTGCCACATGGCTGAGCCAGAAAAAGGATGCAAATCTTCTGAGTTTAAAGTCCAGTGTCTTAGTCCCTAGGTCACACTTCTAGGCCAGCAGGAGGGCTATGTATAGCTCAAATGTTTAAGTCCCTCTTGAAATTCAGAAAATGCCTACATTACATCTTTCCCATAAACGAGCAATACCTGCTCATTTAGAACAGGAAGCTGAATATTTACAGCATGATTTCCAAAACAGTAGATAGATGTGCAGTGCAGAAGTGCTACACTGTGTTGGGACACACTTTTAACAGGATGTTTTCTTGACTCGTGTTTTGTCTGAAAGCTGATTTCTGAATTCAGATGATTGCCACAACCACAGGGTCAGTATTTAATGCCTGCCAAACAGGACAGTATGTTACAGTCGTCATACTTCAGAACTTAAAAGGAAACTCAGGAAGTCTGTGGTACAGTGATACCCAGGTCTGCTAAGAAGCTCTGTATATCATACCTCTTTTTACTTCAGCTCCTTCCTCTGAAAAGACATTTTGTTACTGATCTCCTTTATAAAAAGCTCAAGAACTGAAAATTATTGTTAATACATAAAAATACCTCTATCTTTGGAAAAAAAAATTGAAGAGTTGGGACTGTAGGTGTTGTTCCAACTAGCAATTTACATCTCATTATCTTCTAGAATATTAACTTTTTTTATCACACCACATATTCTCCTTACATTGTTTCCTTTCATACTTCAGTTGACTGTAATACAAAATCACAGGAAAATATCTTTCTTGGTTCAAGTTAATCATGCAGTAGTTCAGGGATTTTGTTAAATTAATACTTTACTCTGATCCTCTTTGGACCTGAAGAGGATGGAAGAAAGATGAGATTTTTTTTCCTTAAATTTTTTGCTTTGCAAATCAGAAAAAATATGTAAATACTTTGCTTCCATTACATGTGATCCTGCTAAGGCAAATCATAAATGGCCGTGCTGCTGATGTTTGGGCTTACAAGTGTGATAGAGACTTCACTCTCATGTTTCATTTGAAGGAGAATTGACCCTTTTCAGAAGTATGTTTGAAGGAAGAGGACACAGGTTCTCATTCTGGCCTCCTTAGGTAGTTTTATGGAGGCATGGTTATCCATGGTACATGCGTTGAATTTCAGTATTTCTGGGTTATTTTCCTTTCACAGGTGTGATCTCCATCAGTTATGGATTGTATGTTCACTGGGGCAGTAAGACTGGAGGTGACTGCCCTGTCCTCATCCGTGAAAGGAGCAGTTTGAGCCCATGGCCAGCAGGAAAAAATGCTAAAAAATGTGCTTTTCAAATGGATCAGCCTTTGTGGGGGGGGGTCTCTGCCAAATCTGGCCTGCTGCTTCTGGGCTCAATCCAGAAAGATGCTAAAGCCACAGCTGAAGGGTAATCTCGCAAGAGCGAACTTTAGGCTCACTGACAATTTTGGCTTTGTAAAAGGGTATCATAATTCCACTTTCCTAATTTTAAGGACCATATTCACCTCCTGGAAATCAGAATGTCTCAGCTGATTTAGAAAAAACTTGGCAGTTTAGCAGATTCTTCTTATGCTTCTTTGAAAGTGATTGTTTTGGTTTTTAATTAACATGTCCCATTTCTCCTGTCTTTTGCTTTTTTTTTGTAAGTCTTTTGTTTGGCTTGGTGCAGCAAGATGATTTATAACGCTGCAAGCATCACAATTATCATGATACTAATGTTTAAAGAGTTTTGATATTCATAATCCTCCTGGACCCCTGAGGTATCTTTTGCTGATCCTTTTTCACCTTCTTAGTTTTAGACAGGTCCATGTACACGTATGCATATATGCACAGGTGTGGAAGATGGTTATCAGTATATTGAAAAATTGTTTCATAAAATGATTTTTTTCTGGAAAACATTTTATATGCTAAATAATAGTTCATATGCTCAGCATTATCCCCCTTTTTTTCCCCTGCATTATCAGAGACAGCATTTATACAGAATGGAGAACTACAGATTGACTATTCTCCCTGTTATCGTATCTGAATCCTTTTAAAAATCGTTAGTAGATGAGAGGGTTTGGGTTTTTTTCACAAAATGTGCAACTTCTTATATACTACAGATGTATGTCAGAGGTGTGCAGCCCAGTTCTTTATTCCTGCAGATTGACTTGTAAATGACAGGAGATGCTTAAAAAGTCTTTATGTGCATTAATGAACTAACTAGACCCCTTCAGCAGCCTCGGACAGAAAGACAATCATTATCACAGCTGGATGAACTTAAGGCATGGACAAACTGAGTTATCATGTTAGTGGAAAGGCTGGTTGGTGGAAAGGGGACTGCAGCCCCCACCACATGCCGATTCTGTGTTACCTGCTGCATCAGTCAATAGCCCCAGTTACCACACTTTCAACTTCCCATTTTCAGACCCCTAAATATTTTCTAGCAAAACAGCAGTTCCAGCAGATGAGATCTAATCTTAATGATTTTCTTAGTTTTTGTTGATTCCATTAAAGATGCAAAACAAATTAGTGGCAACAGACAAAATGAAAGATCCCTCTGCCAGCTAGATGACACATATCCTCCTGTTTCAGAGTAGACCTTAAAGGGGAAAATATTTTTTGCCTCTGAAATGGACCATGGTAGTAGACTTCAGAAATCTCCTACATTTAGTTGCAGTTTACAGTAATATCACTGCTGGGATAGCTAATTCCTTCACTCCAGACAGGAATGGAGAGTATGGCTTTCATGGCCTCTGATAAATGAGTGTGCACAAATTTCCACATTCTATTCAGAATGGTATTTTCAAATGTGAGGTTTCCTGTTAAAAAGCTAGGCAGTTCATTTTGTCATCTCTGCTTCAACAGAAGCAGAAAACTCATTTCTCTGTTTGAAGAAATTTAATTTAAAACAAGAAAAAAGCAATTTCTTCTTAAAAAAAGTGTTTTGTTAAACCTGAATGTTAAAATGAAATCCAAAGTTAATTCAGGAATGGCTATGATTTCTTTCTATTTGTTAATTTTATTGCATCAGTTACATGCAAATTGGGGGCACTTCTCAGTATCAATGGGAAGAGCACTAAGAACAGCACAGGAGCTTCAGGGAAAATATGCACATGGGAAAGAGCACAGAAATCAGTTTGGTTGAGTGATACGGGTTTTCAGTTCATGCAAACTCTGCTTTTAACACCCCAGCTTCTCAATGAGATCTTAAAATGTCATAAATCAGAACAGCTCCACTGAAGTTGATGATAGATATACCTCAGTTTATTGAAACTTAGTTTTGACATTTTACTTGGAAGAACAATGCCTTCAACCTCTGAGGAAGCACTCCAGTGCTCATTTCTGCAATGTCTTCAATAAGTATATATGTAGTTAACAGATTTCTTTCATTATTTGCATAGTTCTTACTTTACCATTACTTTTATCTACACTGAGTGCCAACTTCCTGCATGTTACTGTTATTAATGCAGTGCTCTAAAGACCAGTTTCTTTCTGTATCGTACCAAAATAGCTCCAGTTAAGCCATTTACATCAGGTGATTGTTTATCTTATATGGCCTTTTAATCAGTATGAAAAGGAGAGATGGAAAATGGCAAACAGAATTTTGCAAAATGCAAATCT
Source organism: Eurystomus gularis (assembly GCA_013400335.1). Lineage (NCBI taxonomy): Eukaryota > Metazoa > Chordata > Aves > Coraciiformes > Coraciidae > Eurystomus > Eurystomus gularis. Next base: position 48,161 of record VZZY01015648.1, read on the forward strand.
GTGCATTCCTGAGCCTCCACACTTGTGTTGCTGCTGGAGAGCAAAACATATGGTTATCTTTCGGCGTTTATTCATATTCGATATGCTTTGAGTTTAAACTCCCTTTTTCCCTCTAGTTTTCCTGAACATTTATTTCACCTAATTGCATCAGATAAGGTGATTTTTTTTTTTTTTACTAGTGGACAAATCTAAGGTCCTTTAATTTGGTTTCTGTAAAACAGGCAGCCACAGTATAACCTATTTGTTCTCTGTTAGACCTTCAACAAGGATGTTATGAAATAGTACTTCTATCCAGAAAGACATTCCCTGTATATTTGTGATAGTGGTGAAATGCATTTTCAAACTAAGAGTATACTGGATAAAGACTAAAAAGACTTGAATATAAGGTCTGTTTTTCCAGCTGGCAGATGTCAAGTCACTCCATGTGATCATCACTCTATACCTTAACTTCCTTTTTCTACTATAATAATATGAATTTAGCCTCAAAGCCTGTTGATGTAGAAATAGTTTCTTAATACAACTATGGCAGTCCACACAAACTAGGAATCTTTTCTCATTTAATAATTCAAAATTGCTAGTATGGTGCTGTTTTGCCAATTACCCAGCCCAGCACAAAGAATGCCACCATTACCAGGAGGCAGATGCATAAGCAGATATAGATTTTATTATCTATCCCCATGGGGTGCAGAAATAATGTGATGTGGCCGGTACCAGAAGAGAGAAACCCACTCATCGTGGGTGACATAACAAAAGGAAAAGTGAATAAACTCAATAACGGAAGGGAAAAGGAACCAGGCAATCACCTCAACAATTGAGGGGGAGACCAGCCATACCCCAAATATCACCATAGCCATGCACAAACCACCCCGGCAAATACGAGAGAGGTGTACGAGCAGTACGTGATGCATTCCACAAAGGTACATGGCCAAACTACGACAGATGCCAAAAGGATAAGCAATCAAATCCATTACCGGTATTACCCGTGTCCCGTCCAATATACTTGTTCTGTCCTGCCGTTGCTGGGAAGTCCTGGTTTCAGCGAGCAGTCGAGGGGACCTCTCTGGTAATGAGGGAAAACCCTGTGTGGTGTGTCCACCTGCAGGTCAGCTCTCCCAAGTTCTCTACAAGCAGGGCCAGCTTTTTATACTTTTGGATAAACAATTCAGGTTGCATAGGCAATCCTCAAAAATAACTTCAAAAGCGGGACGCCTGCTATTTTTCCTCCTTATTGGGTTCCATCCAAGGTCAGCCAAGCCTGGGAAGAAACTTAAAGAGGAGGAAGCACCTCTATCTCCTTTGGTTTGTCTCTCAGGATAGCTGTGTGTCTGTTCCCACAGCTAATTTCCCAGCAGAGAAAAATCCTCTGCTGGTTTCAACCATACTATCCAGTTGTGAGATTCATCCATATGTCAACTTCAATTCAGGGCCTATTGCTCAGGCCCTAGCACTTCAGGACATGAGGAAAGGAGGCTTCTAAGTCTTAGTTAACTGCCTTGTAGCAATGTGAGCCTGAGCCATGATGAAAGTCTTTATCTAATACTGATCGCAGTTCTGTGTACTTTGTTTGCTTTCTGATTCCAAGTCCTGAATCACCACCATACTGATTTCATGCAACTTTAGAAGAGCAAAATGCAGATGGGAGGACATTTTAAAATAATAAGTTAATCACAGTTAATTTTCTTGGTATTTACTGTAATAACATTAATTTTGATGAACCTCTCTGTTATTAATGTCAATGTCACAAGTACTTCTATATAGCATTTCCACTTGGATTCCATATTAATTAACTGGGCTGTTAATCTAAGGTGTTACTGCAGGAATATAATAGAACATAACCCAGTAAGAGGAAAAAAAAATCTTAGTCAATGAGAAGGTATGAAATAAAAGAAACATAAAATGACCTTCTCTCACTGATTTCTCAGACATGGTGATGTTTCAGTACCTTGGACAGAGTCGTGCCCCCCAAATATGTTCCATTTAGCAGTCTGCAACGTGATAATACATGGCTGGGTTACCATTTTAACTCATCCTTCTTTGCGTGTAATGGACATAAATTGCATTTATGCTTGCTTTATAGCCCACTTTAGTGCCATTGTGGAAAAGAGCCTTAGAATAAATGAGAGCAGATCCACATTTCTTATCTAGTTTTCAAAACATGGACCAACTTGACTTCCTCTTAAGGACTTTGGAGTTTACAAGAGTCTCCAAATAAAGGACAACAAATCCATCTTTGAGAAACAGTATGCCAGGTTCCTGTAGCATGAGACGTGGACAGCAAATGTCTCCTCTGTTTTCTGTCCAGTACCCCTAATCACCCTCTTAATGAATTTTTTTATATTGCAGGCAGTGACCTGGGAGCACTATATAATTCACTGAGACAGATCTGTTACAATTCCCTTTTATGAGCCATTCTGTGTGCTGCTAACACAGATTATCCCAGAGACTTTAGATTGCAGAAAAAATACTCTTCACCTCCTTTTACTTTCTTTTAAACCTGCATTGAGTAGGGTAGAGATGGATTAGTAACACCGTGAATGAGTTAAAATGTGTGCTACTTCCTAATACTCTGGTTGAGAAATGCCCCCCCCCCCCATCTCTGGGTTTGGTGTTACCATACATTTTCTTCCATCTCTGCACCCCATGAAGACTCCCTGCTAATCACTCATTCACACCCACTGTTCTCATTCTCTGGATCATCCTCCCGGTGCCCAGCTGCAGTACCACGTTGAATGCCCCCCTGGTATCACTGCAAGCCTCTCTCTTGTTTGCTCTTCAATGTCATAGCACCAGAAAAGCCTTTCTGGCACTGGCTCAGGACTTCCTGCACAAGCTGCCCTTCCACATTGCAAATCCATGAGTTACTTCCTTTACAGGTCATCTAACAAACTAATGTATTGTCTCCACTCATGTGACTTCCTCTTCTTTTCTTGACTGCCTCTAAGCTTCAGTGTAGATTTTTCTCACTTTCTCTGGGTTCTTAGCTGACTGTGGAAGTAAATAGAAACCTAGGTATGGCACCTGTGTGCCTTGCTCTGGCTGCCTGTCCTGGCGTGGTCTTGGCAATCACAGCTACCTCATCACAGCTGGTTCTGATGGTCAACATAGATTTGTGCCTCCTGTCTTATAAAGCAAATCCTGTCAACAGCTCCACTGTTTTTTAAGGATAAGCTTCTGCTTGGAATATGGTTTGAAGTGCTGATTTTAGTTAACTCTTCATCACTTCTTTGCAGACAGAAGGTGGTCCATGTGCCACCCTTGCTCAGAAATGCGTTCCATGAGATGTCTGCCTGGAGGGTTTTGGCTCGTGCTTTCTCTTAAATGATTTGAAGTTGGGTACAAATGCACATGCATGGCTTTAATTCCAGAATAGCCAATGTCACTGATTTTTTTTTTGTGATTTTTTCTGAGGTTTGGGAAATAGCAACTTTCTGCTGTGTTCAAACAATGTCACACCTTACACAAAAATTGGTGTGTTTAGTGTGTGTCATGCATTGACTTCATCACAGTCTTGGTGAAAAAGTGATGAATATGTGAGAAAGCTATGAAAGCATAATCAGTCTTATCTGGCTCTCCTAACATGTCAGTGGTGAGGAATTATAAAGACCCCTCTCCTCAGTCTCAGCCTCTAAGATCACAGACCTTGTCAGTCAAGCTTGTCATACTTGGGGTTACTAAACATGTGACAGTATTACAATGATGTAACAGATGGCAGGGAGCAAGACACCGAAAGAATTTGATTATATTCTAAAGAAGCTATTTTAAGATATGGCAAATGCGTACCCAAATCTCATTTCACATTCATTTAGGCCTAACAGCTACAGCTCAGCAAGAGTATTAGTGAATCTCAGAAAATTAAATGTTGCAAACTACTGTGCCCACCTCTGATAGAAGGTAGCACCTATGTGTAAAATAATAAAAGCTTTATGATACAGGTGCATTCCATAAAGGGAGAAGCAAGAGCTGCTGTGGATATTTATTAGAGAATGGATGTAGTGATGATTTTCAACTTCAGTGAGAGATAGACTGGATCTACTGAGCTGATTTGTCACTGCTTGAGAGAGGATTTTATTTAAGAGAAAATAACCTTTCTACTCACTGTGGTCTGTCTTCACTTCTTATGATCCTCACAGAGTTTCACATACAAGCTGAGGACCAATTTACAGTAGCCAAAAATCTGTCCCTTGGTCAGGTTGTCCCTCCCAATGATGTATAGCAGGATTTGCAGCATTGACAGCTCACAGTTTTATTAAGAGCCTTGTTTTCATGACTGTCTTCTGCATTGAAATTAATTGCTTGGATTCTATTTTATGAGATACTCCTTTTCATCAAATGATTCACCCTAACAGCACTGATAGAGGATAAAGTTTGATTGTAAAAGGCCCCAAATTAGCAGTCAATTTCACCTAAAAGCATACAGTTTAAATAGCAATTTAAGCCTTGTTTGTGAATCCTTTTGATTTTCAGTCACTGGCATTGCTGCTTCCAATGAGGTCTCTTGGGCTGAGTGGGATACTGAGTCAAAGACAGAGCAATTAGCAAGAAGGTTTCAGTACATGCCACGCTGGCATGAGAAACATGGGATTATTCAGAGACAGCAACCAGCCCCTCCAGTCGTAGTCCACTGCCTCAGTCCCTGACAGTTCCAAAGGCACTGATGTGTCCTTACAGGGGAGTAAACAAGATCCCTGTGGAGAAATCCACCAGTAGAGTCAACCCCTTAACAGAGTGGCTGAGAATCGCCACATGAAATAAAAAGGAAAGTGCATTTATTAAAATCTTCCCTTTCAGCTTTCTCATTTTGCTGCCCCATTATCAGCTACCGGAAAATGGTATCTATCAGCATATTACTGCTTAGACATCATGTAAAGTGCTGGGGAACAGACTGAACATAGCTGAGAGCTTATTAATGATGGACTTAGCCAATTAATAGGCTTGCTTTCTGTGCTCTCTGAAAGCCAGAGCAGGCATACTTTGGGCTCCAGTTCCTCTTGCTTATACTAGATTTCCTCTGTACATTTGCATTGTGGGGTCTCCAAATCATGGCTGCTTTATAAAATGTTTGCATATACACTAATTAAAAAAGGTTTATCAGGTTGAGCTCGTGATGGCTGAAGGATCCTTTCTCCCATGGCAAGGTTTGAATATTTGAATAACTCCTTAATGCTCCTGTGTTTTCTCTTTTATAACAGGAGACTGAAAACTGAAAGGGTTTTGCTGCACAGCTTTAGTTGAAAGGTTGCTTCATTTATTTTTAAAGCTATCTAAAGGGGTTAAGTCCTATTCACACCAAAGGGCAACTTCTGACCCCTCACCAAAAGAATTCCTCTTTTGCATTGACATGCAGGGTTTCTCCAATGTAAACGAGACACATTTATGTGAACAATTTGCATTTTGAAAGTGTAAAATTGATGGAGCTCTTCTGAATCCCTGTGAATCAAAAGTTACCTTAGTTGACATGGTTGTGATGTAAGTCAGATGATCACAGACTTTAAATGACAGGAAAATACCTCATTTATGCCAGCTGGGGATTTGGCCCATTAGTTAAAAAATATGCCAAGGTCTTAATTTTAGTCTTACTCTGCCACTATGCACACCACCCTCCCAGAGTTACTCCAGGCTTACAGTGCCACAAGTAAGATTTCTGCAACTTCAGAACTGAAGAAGGGTAGCACCTACAGAGTAGTTGAAGGTTTTGAAGTAGTTTAATATATCCAAAACCATACACATATATTTTAAAAATACCTCCTATTGGTACTAATCTTGGGTGCTTGGCTGGATTATTATCTCATGAAGATTATATCCCTGAGAGCTTTTAGTGCCCACTAGGTCTTTCCAAAGTGCTTGAAAGATCCCACTGAGTCAGTTACATGCAGTACCTCTTAATAATGTCCTTTTCCTGGCACAACATTGTTTTCCTTAATGTTTATTTCAAAAGGTTAAATTAAACAGGAGAGTAGAGATAAATCCACGTTATGAATTACAGAAAGTTACCACATCCTCCTGAGAATGCCGAGAATTCTGATGGCGAGGATTTAGTGAAGCAGTGCCCTGGGACAGTCAGTGCTAGAGAAAGCCAGGATTAAGCTAGAGGAAAGCAAGGTGTATGAACTGTGCTGTTTATAAATTCATTTTTTCCTGCACTGGGATGCTGGTGACAAGCACCCTCTTGTTTACTGACTCTTTGCAATTTCATTTGCCTGCAGATACCTGCATTATGTAGCAATTGAACTGACTGTCAAAGAAAGCGATGGAGAAAGCCCCAGTGCTTGGGAATCTTTAGGGAAAAATCAGTTTAACGCCATTCAGGACTTGTTTAGGAGCTGGCTGTGCTTTAGTAAGGTGATCCTTGGAAAATCCTCCAACTCTGTGATTGTCTGAAATACTGCAACACGCATGTGGAGGAGTCCTATTGAATGGGAGAGAGATAGTGCTGCTCCATGGGAATAGCAACAGTGACTGTCTGAGTGCTACTATTAAATTCCATAATGCTTCCTGGTGTTAGAGGAGTATTACACTTCTGAATGAAAATGTAGCAGGCATCTTCTTGACCGTGTAGGACTGTGAAGAACTGAGATACTCGAGACAGTCCTAAAGGTAGTGAGGATAGGATCTCTTGAAAATAAATGTTTACAGCTTTACTAAGACATGGTATGTCTCGTGATGAGATTGATGGTATTCCAACCCATGAATTATGGAGGATATATAAACAGAAAGAGTTGAATAAACCTAGCAAGAAAGTACAGAATTCTAAAGCAAAAGACTCAGGAACAACTCGGCCTACGGCACGTCCTCCAGAGCCTCAGTGGGACTTGTGCTCACAGAGGGCCCCCTCGTGAGTGGATCAGCTGTTCCAGGGGAGGAGGAGGATTGGGAACCGTATTCTGACTCGTGTCCTTGGAAAGAGGCTAGGGAAATAATTTGGCATAATAAACAAGAATGAAATGATGGCCAAGCTCCAGTGCAGTGAACACAGAAGGATCAGTGACCTCATGTGGAGCTTCAAATATTTTGGAAAAACTGGTCCTTGCAAATAGTAAGAGCCTTAATTAACAATGGAGCGGAGGCCTCCTTAATATATGAGAATCCCAAGAAATTTAAAGGACAACCTGTGATTATTACAGGTTTGGGAGGAAAACAAATTGAAGCTGTGCAAATGCAAATAGAAATGAAAATAGGAAGCCTACCAAAACAATTGTACTCAGTCATGATTGTCCCTGTTCCAGAATATATAATAGGGATAGTAAAAGGACTAACCTTGAGTCTTCCCAATGGTCAGTACCAATTTGGAATAAAGAATTACATTAGTGCCTGGACAATTTTAGTAGGAAAAGTGAAAATGCCTCCTGTGCAAATTCCTGCTCCAACTGAATTAGTGACAATGAAACAATACAAGGTTCCAGGGGGGCGTGAAGAGATCTCACAGACAGGTAAAGATTTATTGGATGCCGGAGTTTTAAAACCAACTACCACAGCTTGGAACAATCTGGTCTGGCTCATCAGAAAGAGTGATGGGTCATGGAGAATGACGGTAGATTTTAGGGAATTAAATAAGCACACCCTGCCTCTTATGTTGGCCGTACCAGATCTGTTACTTTAATAGAAAAAGTTCAGAAACATTCTGGAACTTGCTATGCTGTAATTGATTTAGCTAATGCATTTTTCACTATCCCGACTGCAGAGGAATATTGGGATCGATTTGCCTTTACATGGCAGAGGCAACAGTATACATTATGAGACTGTATGAACAATACATCTCTTGTATAGATGTAATGGTTGCATAGCCCAACCATTTGTCATCCAACGGTGGCTGAACAACTGGATGAGGTAAAACTGCTTCCTTATATGCAAATAATTCATTATATAGGTGACGTCGTGATTCAGGGGAGCAATGAGGAGGAAGTGCAACAAATACTTGAGTTGGTTGTGGATCGTATGAAATAGAAAGGCTGGGCAATTAACCCTACTAAAATTCAAGGACTGTCCCAAATGGTGAAATTTTTAGGAATTTAGTGGCATTGTGGGCACTGGGAAATAATACCCGAAGCTCGACAGAAAGTTTTGCATTTTGCAGTACCACAAAATAAAAATGGGGCACAGAGATTTATAGGATTATTTGGTTTTTGGAGACAACACATTCCACATCTAGGACAAATTTTAACCCTGTTATATAAAGCAACAAGGAAAAACTAGGAGTTTGAATGGGGAAGTGTACAGCAGGCTGCCTTTGAATTAGCAAAAGAGGCTATTCAAAGGGCTTTAGATCTATGGCCCATGCAAAAGGATAAGTGGAGTTAAACATATCTGTAAATGGATCACATGCGAATTGGAGCCTCTGGCAAAAACAGGGAAAGAAAAAGGTTCCCTTGGGGTTTTGGAGGAGAAAATTGCCAGAGGCAGGAAACAGTTACACACCTTTTGAGAAACAGTTATTAGCATGCTGTTGGGCATTTTTAGAAAACAGGAACAAATTCCTATTATGCAATGGGTTGAAAGTTCTCCAGAAAGCCATCAAACTGGGCACTCTCAGGAATCGAGTACGGAGGTGGTATATTCAAGATAGAGCCAAGGTAGGAGTTGGCCCAGTAGCTACCCTCCACGAGCAAGTAGCTACTGCCATCGTGAGGGATCAAGAAATAAACCCCAATTTTACAGTTGAACAGCAATCCCCAGTGCGATGGGGAAAAACTTTAGATTACTTAACGCCTCTTGAAAAAGAACATGCTTGGTTTACTGATGGATCAGCTAAATATATAGGAAGAAAGAGGTTTTGGAAAGCGGTAGCTTACCATGCTCATTCAGAGAAGTTTTTAGAGACAACAGGGGAAGGGAAAAGCAGCCAATATGTCAAATTATATGCAGCCTATATGGCTTTGAAACAAGATCATCTAGGAGAATGCTATTTATCTACTGATTCTTGGTCAGTAGCTAATGGGTTTGCTACTACATGAGTAGCCAAAGATTGGAAAATATATTCCAAGGAAGTCTGGGGAAAAGAATTCTGGAAAGATACATGGGAGATAGTACAAAGGACCAAGGTGACTGTATTTCACATTGATGCTCATAGTAACATGAACACTTTAGAACGACTCTATAACTGTTGCAGACAACTGGGCAAAGATTTCCCAAGCTGGATTGGAATTCCCTCAGAAGGAGGATCATGAAGGCTTGGCAAAATGGGCACACCAAAAGTGTGGGCATCTCATCGAAAAAGCCACTTACAGGTAGGCTCAAGAGTGTGGCATAACGATGTCACTTGATATGATAAAAACTATAATTGCTCAATGCCCCATGTGCCAACATACTCACAAATGCCCAGTGCCAAGTATTGTGAGACGACAATTGGGGAGAGGAAAATTGCCAGGACAGATTTGGCAAATGGATTACATTGGACCTTTACCCCAGGACTGTGGGTGTAAATATGCATGTAGTGCTGTAGATACATATTCTGGATATTTGATTGCCCATCCTTGTAAGAAGACTAGCCATCATGGTGCTATTAGTACTATAGATATAGTAATTTTGTATTGTGGAATTCTGTTGCAGATTCAAACTGACGATGGGTCTCATTTCCAAAACAAATTTGTTCAACAATATGCTGAACAGCAAAATATTCAGTGAGTTTTTCATATACCATATTATCCACAAGGAGCAGTTGAGAAAGCTGGGAGATGGGAACCTGTCCCAGTGGAAAATCCATCTCACAGGTTCACTTACATATCTTTAACAATAGGCCCATCTGGGAAATGGAGACCTCCCCCCATTGATGCACATGACTACACCCAATTTGCAGATACAGCCTTTAACAGTGTGTGAGACTCTGACTTACTGGGAAATTGTCTCCGGCACGATGGCCCCCTACCAGGCCACTCCAGAGACTGCTGGGCTAGGTCTCTATGCATTAGAATTGGTAACAATAAATAAACAGATGAGAGTTATCAACACAGGGATAGGAATTCAAATTCCTCTAGGAAGTTTTGGGTTGATAACTGCTCTCTCGAGCCTAGCCCTGAAGAATGTTCATGTCATGGGAGGAGTGATTGATGCAGATTATCAGGGAGAAATGAAAGGAATTCTGTTAAACAATGGTGAACAAGATTTGGTTATTCAACCCCATGACAGAGTAGCATGGTTATTAATATCGCTGGTTCCAAAAGCAATTGTAAAAACAGGGGGACGCACCTGAAGTCACCACCATTCATATGGATAAAGGGTTTGGGTCCACCAGCTTTAATAATGGAGCAAAAGCATGGGTCCAAAGGCCAAATGGCCCTCCTGAACCAGCTGAAGTAATAGCTACAGGGAAAGGTAATAACATTTTAATCATGAAACCTGGGCAAGAAAAATGGGACTACGTCCCCGGAACTGTTATTTGAGAGAATAACTAGATGGTGTAGAATTTTGCTTTACAGATCCTATGTGACTAACTTTACCCATTTACCAAAATGGTCCATTTGGGAGAGGATATTATCTGCAAAACTAGATATGAAAACTGATTCAAATATTGACTGACTTCCACAGATGAAAGAGGACACCTTCATCATGAAACTATTACTAATATCACTAATTTTATATTATCATTGTAATCAGAACATAAGCTGGGAAAATAGATTTTTAACAGTGGGAGAGGAGATAGCGAACTCGTTTAACCTCAGCAACTGTTGGGTGTGTGGAAGTCCAGGAGGATTTGAAGACTGGCCTTGGCTGGCCTGACTGGTGCAATCCAAATGGTGGGTTAGCAACTTGAGTGTAGTTCACAAGGGAACGGGATTCTGGACTGAGGATGGTGATCCTGGCAAATTTGTCTTCCTGAGAAAGGCATTTATTGCCTTAATTGGACAAAAGAAAAGGAGTACAAGTGGGGGAAAGTGTTTGTGAATGGACCTTCTCTGTCAGATTTGACTGCTATGATCCTTGTTGTCATCCATATGATTTTTCTAAATATTGAGGAAGGTGGAACCAAACACGTGTAAAACTTACTAACAATAGTTGGGTAAAATGTTCATACAAAGAACATAGAGGAGAAGGTTGCAAAGCAGTAGGATGAGATAGGTTCTTTGATGCTCTGTTTTAATCTGCCCACAAGATAATACTACAAATAAAAGCCATGTAGTGTGTGTATACCAGTGGGCACTTAAAAATGCTGGTCTAACATTAACCAAACAAAGGACTATATGGGATGTGATTGTGAGGGGTGAGGTGGTGCAGGAGCTTGGAGCTGTAATTACTGCGACTGTTACGGTGAACCAGCTACTGTAGGAGGACCTTTGGGGCCAGGAAACCATTTATATTATGAACAACCAATAGACTCTGAAACATGGGAAGGTCCCTTTGCTAATGGGATCTGGGCCTTGAAAGGCCATTATTGGATTTGTGGGCAACATGTATATCAGAAGGTTGCCTCCAAATTGGTCAAGGATATGTTATGTAGGATATATTATCCCATTGTTTTTCTTATTATCCCAACATCAAGGAAACAAGCTAGGAGTTAAAGTATATGATGGCTTAATTGGAGAAAAATGATCAATTGACGGCTCTTTGATTGGGGAATTTTTCAGACATGGGGAAAGGATGAGTGGCCACCTGAAAATTCTAAAACACTATGGACCAGCTACTTGGAATTCTAACAAATTACTATCAGGTGCCAGAGAAACCATTTATAATTTGAATCGGATAATTAGATTACAAGCTGTCTTAGATTACAAGCTGTCTTAGAAATAATAACCAACCAAATAGCTGCAGCTCTTGACCTTCTGGCCAACCAGTCCATTCAAATGAGGAATGTGATTTTTCAGCATCACATGGTCTTAGATTATCTGTTGGCAGAAGAAGGGGGAGTCTCTGGAAAATGAAATGAATCCAGTTGTTGTTTACTAATTGATGGCAATGGAAATGTTGTAAAACATAACAAAGGAAATGAGAAAGCTAGCTCATGTACCCATCCAAACATGGAAAGGTTGGGAATGGATATATTTTCATGGCTGCCAGGGGGATCATGGGTTAAGCAAGCGCTGTTCTTTCTCCTTTGTGCAGTCACCATTCTAATTTTTATTCCATGTCTAATTCCCTGTTTTATGCAACTAACTCGGCATGTTTTAAAAGGAATGCAAGTTGTAGCTGTAACTGATGAGCAAAAGTTAATTGAAGGACAAAGGGCAATGCCTTTATGCCTAATGCCTTAAATGTAAGATTATATTAACAGAAGAGATTGTATGAAGGTTGTGATTCATCTGTAGGTCAAAGGACCGATTGAAGTACTGAGGCCTGAACAATAGGCCCTGAACCAAAGTTGACTTCTAGATGAAACTCACAACCAAACAATGTATTTAATATGCATAGTATTGATTGTGCATGCAACGCATGATTCATTTATATCTTGTTATTTGGAATGGGTATGTATATATATTGATGCCAATTTATAAAGCTTTGTTGCAATGCTTATTGTGTGATAGTAATTAGCAGATCTTTATTTAGAGGCATGTTGCAAGGCTGTGAAACCAGACATCTGGCCTTGTTGAGAGACGTGGTTAAAGCCAAAATAGATGGTGAAACCAGAAATTTGTGGATAAAACAAAAAAAAATAAGAGATACTCCCTTGGATTCTTCTCCAGCCCTGGCCAGGCTTTGGGTGGAATCCAGCAGGGAGGGTGACACCGGATGTTTCCACACTTGAAGCTTTGAAGGTTGTTCATTCAACTGTATAAAAGCTGAACACTCTTGCAGTGTCTTTAGAGACCTCACCTACAAGTGGAAGCACTGTGTAGGACTTCCCAACTGCCAGGACAGGTTCTCCACATCCTCACTGCAACCAGGGCTCCCCCGTGACTGTGGATCTGGATGATGGTAACGTATTAATAGGGCAATTGATGATATATCTTTCTTAATCACTATAGCTAACTGTATGTAGTAATGATTAGGTGCATTATCTTGCTTTTTGTTGCTGCATAAAACTAGAGCATAATCTTATCTTTTTGACTAATGTATTATTTTATAAATTTCTGTATTACCTTGAAATAGATGGTAAAATAAGCCTACTCTTTTTATCGGTGTCTGTGTCCTTTCTGTTGATCCCATCAATTGGCAAAACAGGCTCTAATGGAGACTGGATTCTCCAGGGCACCTGTACTACAAATTCCAAACTACCTACTTCCTAAAACACACAAGGGTCTAATGTAAGCATGGTTTAATTTCCCTCCACCTTCTAACGTATCAAATGATTTGTTCTCTGGCTTCAACCTACTTATATTACCTTGCCATATAAATTCAACCAGATCCAACCAGACACATAGATAAACGCTGCCATCAGTATCCCTGCAGTAGTTATGTACTGACACAGCTTAGTGACTATTCCCTTTGACCTCTTGAGTTTTAGCATTGCTTCATGGTGAACTATGAAATACCAGCCCCATCTCTCACACCAGAAGTAGCTGTATCACAGTGATGAGTGAAATATTCCTCATACAGCCTTTGAGTAAGTACATAAAGTACCTTATGAGCCTTCCAGATATAAAAGGTAATATAAAGGAAATAGTAATACAGCCACATAAATATTAAGGGAAAACTGACATTTCTCTTTTATAAAAGCAATATCCATTCCTGACTTAATATTTTCTAGAATGTACAGAAAGATAAAATCTGCATGCCCACATTTTACAGCTATATTCTTGTCTACAAAGTCTCACCTGCAGTTTGATCACCCTCCTCATTTCCTTGTCTCCTCTCCAATCAATCATTAAAAACAGTAGGGCTTGTAAACCTGTTGTAGTACAGGACTCTGAAATTATTGTGAAAAAAGGCCAGGAAGGAAGGTTTGTTCTGAGAGGTATGCGGTGCATGTAAGAAATGGAAGGAAAAACCTCAACTTCTTATGCTGCAAAAAACAACAGAGTGCTGAATGTTAGAAGCAGGCAGCAGCAATGAATATCAAGCAAAGCAGGCAATGAACTGTTAAGAGTATGAGGAGTAGCCAGCAAGTTATGCAGGTCATTATTCCTTTATTGTCCTATTTTCCGCTTTCCTGTTGCACGTACCACTTGAAACTGATGAAGTATGTGGCTAAACACAAAAAGAAAACCCCAAAATAGCCAAAGCAGGGCTTTCCCTGTGATAAGTATAAAGCCAGTTTGCCACCTGGTGTAAACTGATATTGTGTAACATAAATTGGTATTGCTTGTCACTTCAGAGGTCTCTACTGAAATTGCAACAAAATTACTATCTGGCCCCATTTTCATCCTCAGTGACAGTACATTAGAATTATCATCACTTCCAGCTTCCTTTTTTGTCAGTAATGTGTCATGAGGAAGGTGCCTGGAGTGAGATGTGGGGTTATGACACCTACCTGGAAGCACGTGCACAAAATTGTTTTGACTTCCATGTCTGCACCAGAGCTTAAAATATACAGCTTCAAGCCCTGTGGAAGATGAAGAACCAGTCAAGGCAGTCATGGATTATTTGAATCAAAATCTTTATTCAAGACTGAGTCTGTCCCTAATGACATCCGGAACAGCACAGATGCAAGGACTAAACTGCCCCTGTTCCTATTGATTTTGGAAATGGCAGTAGGGAAGAGCAGAGGGAGCTTGAGGTAGCAGCATCCCAGCCAGCTTCGGCTGAGATGCTGCATGGTCACACTTGCTAGTATATAAGCCACTACAGGGATAATACAGGTTCAGCTGCACTGTCTTTAGCTTTGTGACTGCTCTGCCATCGTGTGAACACAGGTGGAAGGGCCCTGAGACAGGGAGGTTAGATTCAGGTGTGGAATCAGAAATGTGCAGGAAGCAGTTACTAAAACATGCAGGAGACCTTGTCTCAGTGTTTGTTAGTAACATAGTCAAAAGCAGCATTGCTAGGAATGAAGAGCCAGGGCTATGTGGCTTAGCGTGAGGACCTGGTGAGACTTGCCTCTGCTGTCCAGGGGTATGAGGATGGCCTGTCTTTACTTTCCTTCCTTCTTGGAAGGGGTGGCTATCAGCATGAGCCAACTCTTCCCTTGGTACCTCTAACCCAGGCTTTAGGATTTTAATGTATGCTTTGCTTGAGTCTAGAGTTCTCTCTGGGGCAGTACCTCCGGTGCTACTGATAAACCAGAACGTCTCTATTCCTGTGGCTTTGCATATTAACAAGGCTATTATACCTCCTAAATGACATAGTATGACCCTTCTCTTTTCACCCCCTGGGATCTCCTTTGCAAAGAGATTATTTTATTTAGATGTGTAGTAAAAGTCAGGTCAGTTAGTAATTTCTGAGAACCTTGTGAATTTGCTGCATTTCACAAAACCAACCTGAGTTTACAAATTTTTCTCCCTTGGAACCAATTATTTCTTAGGCTGGTTCCGCCCCCCCCCTTTTTTTTTTAATTCTTTTGTTACAGGATAGCCTGCTTCTTTAAATACATACTGTATCCTCCAAAACTGGATTCTTTAATGCTTAGTTGTGTAACTCTGTTTTTCTGTAGAACAACTCATCACAGAGTACATATCCCCCTCATATGTTTTGTATTACACTATTTATTCTTGCCTTGACAGTGCTGCTCTCTTCTTTATTTTTTGTGCTGACGGATTATTACTTATATCAGGCCAGGACTTCCCTAGAATGACTATTGCCCTTTAAAAATCTCAATTTTTCAGTTCCCTAATTGCCCTTAAAAAAGAAAAAAGCTATTACTAAGCAGCAAAATGGTCATAAAAAGGCTTAGCAATCCTAACAAAATCTGATCTCTATAAACTCTAATAGAAAGTCACAATAATTTTGCACAATTCCATTCAGACTTCTGGATAGGAACATTCTGATTTTAAAATTATTTATATTTTTCAATTTTATTTCCTATCATAGATTTTAAAAGAAATATTTTGGAACATGGAATGTAATGGTTTGGGTTTTTTTTTTGACAGAACTTTATTTCGTATGAAGCTGCTGCTTCTTTTTTTTTTTATGTATGTTTGTCTCTGGGTTTTTTCATCCTGTTACACTTTCCTACAAAAAGCCCCAACAGAAAGGAATTGCAGCAAAACTTATTTACATGTCTGGTAAGTTGCAAACAAAACTAGAAAAGGGTATAGATTCTGTGTATGGTTTGGGTTTTATATGTATTGTGTGAATGCCCCATCTCTTCTTTCTCTCACCCGTCCAATAAAAGCCATGTTGCTCCTTAAAACATAAAAACATGCATACAAAGATACAAAAGATACCAAATACCTTCAAAGCAAGGATCTTTTCCTAGTGGCCTGTAGTGTTTCGTTTCCTCTTGCTATACTCATAATAATAATACGGTGACTTCTTGGGTTCCTAAACTTGTTTTGATTTTCTAAACTTGTGCCTGGCTCAGGAACATGTCTTCAGTGAGAGAAAACTTGAACCAGAACAGTCCTAATGCAATGCTACCATATTTTAAGAAATTCCTTAGTCTTTTTTTTAGGTTTCATGAAGCTGAAGTCAGACTTCTCAAATATTGCTACAGACAGGATGAAAGCCCAGTTAAAGCATCCCTCGCCATTCTTAATTCAATTAAGCCATTCTCATGGAGGGTGTTCTCTGAGCTTTGGAAGAAGAAACTTGAGAGTAAGACCAGATCCTTTCACAGTTTCTTGAAATTCATGAGTTACTAACAGTGAATTAATATTAACCATGAGTAAAAGCTTGAAAATGAACTTTAAAAGCTGCAAATTGGTCCTGTTAATGCTTAATGATAATTTCTGAAATAACAGGTGGCTGATTGAGATCTTCGACTGTCTTAAAAGGTGATAAATTATGTTAGTTATTCTCCAGGAGCTGTTGAATTCCCACGTTACCCTCAAAGTTAGCTAATATTTCATGGGATGTCAGAACATTTATAAAAGGTGTCATATTGCTGAGTGGCAAATAGCTAAGAATGACAAAAGGCGTTAACAGTGAGAGATGATGGCCCCAAACTGTTAAATAAAAAGATCAAGTAATCACAGAAATAATTGTTTACCAAATTTCCCAGGAACACAGTCAAAGTTTCTAATTCAATCTGCCTTTTCACAGTCACTATTACTTCATGTCCAGTTTTTCCTTTAGGTGATTCTCCCCAGATCATCACTTTGCGAATGTGGTCCAGTTCTTCTGAGTTATTTTGTGCTGCTTCTATATAAAAATAAGGCAAGCCTTTGACCAAACCTTTATAAACAATTCACTTTTCCAATTTAAAATTATTTGAAATTCTTCTTTGAGGAGTCCTGTGAGTGAAAATCACATACTTCTCTGCACATAGACTGTTTATATTAAATGATTAGAGAAGACATAAGATCAGTGAGTGTCTTGAAAAAACATTATACAGGGATTATTCAAGGAAGCAAACATCTACTAGGAAACAAACAAATCCCTGACAATTGGTGATTTGATGTGAGGAAAACACTGTCACTTTACAGTTCAGAAGAAACCTGACTCCATTGATCCTACTTACTTTGTATTTCATAGAAGTACTACAGCTTGTTGGGATCAATAGTAGCAACTCATATTCTACCAGTCGCAAGTGTTATTCCAAGAAGCCCTTCATCAAAGGCAATCATGTTTTTCGTCAGAACCTATGCATTATACAAAGAGAAGAATCAGAAGTAAAACCTTTTGCCACAATCAGCATGGTGCAAAAATATCAGCCATTTGCAAATGGTACCAATGTTTAAAAAAAAAAAAAAAGAGGAGTAAAGGGTTAGAACATAGAAATGTTTAAAAATGGCAGAAATATCCCTTTCTCAATGATGATTAGATAGATTATGCTATGGTTCCCTGACTGATGGCCGTATGGCAGATAGATGATTTGATGGTGTGACTCTATGTAGCTCTTCCTCTTATTTTTTTGTTAGCAATAACAAGGATGATTTAAAGGGTCTTCATTACATCACAGTTTAGGCCTCCTTTAGAAGTTGGGAAATCAACTCAAATCACATATATAAACTAGACTTCCAAATGTACTATTAATGAATTAAACCATTGGTTTCGGTTGTTGTTGGCAAAGACATGCTGGGGGAAACAAAAATCACATTTAGAAAACCTGTTTCCCCATTCTCTTGTCATTCAGCCACAGTGAATGATAGCTTGAGTCACCTTCTTCAGAAGGAAATTCTATAATAGCTGATTTTCACTCCTCTGTGGTAATGGCATCTTACTGATATGTTGGTCTGTAGGGACAGATTCCTCAGCTGTGGTCATCATCAAAGCTAAAGCAGGCACTAATGTCTCCAAAGAATATACCCCAAAGTCTTACTAGCTAGTACACAGTAGAAATCATGCAGAGCTACTACCACAGAGGAGAGTACTCCTAATTAAAAGATCTTTTCTTTCTTCACCTAAAATACTTTTACTCAAAATTTACAAACTACTGGGATAGTTTTGAGTGACCATACAGCTGGGACACACTGAGCCTTGTTAGCTCAATCTAGGCCTTTCTACAAGATGCCACATTTAATAACTCTCTGAAGCCTGTCTTCTAGTTCTTGGCTAGTACCAGCTGAGCACTTCTGCAATTCCATCCCTCTGGAGTTCTTTTGGAAGAGGCTGCTTTTTACTGCATATTTCTAAAAACAACAGATTTATTCCTGAAAAATCATCCAGTATTGCTTTTCCAGAAGAATCTTGTCTGCAGACTGCCACTATTGGACAGTGTTGGTTTAAATAATTATTCTTCCTTTCTTGTATCCATTGTCATCTCCAATTATATTGAAACCACTAAAAATTTTCATAAGATTTTTAGTATATGCACGTTTATTTTTTTAAAAGCAATGTTATTAGAATATGTTCTTCTAACCCAGTATATTTCACAAACCAATTGATTACATTTTTTCTGCTTTCCTGGTCAATGCAGCTGACAGTTCAAGTGGCTAAAGTAAAAGGGGCTTTAGACCACCACATATGTCATAGATGTGAAAACTGAATGGAGTTGTTCCTGAGCTGAACCCACTAACTAGCTCTCAGAGATAATATTGTCAAGAAAGATCAAGGTCTTCAGATAAAGAATTTCCAGAACTGCAGAATCTATCTCTTAACTTCATGTTTTCTACAAGCAGCTCCTCAGTTTCTTTGCTCAAAATCTTTTTCTTGCATCTCATTCAGATATGTCCAGCTTTAAACTCCCAGCTCTCAGTTCTCATTAGACTTTTTTGGATAGATTAAAGAGCCCTTTAGGACCTGGTATTTTCTCCCTGCAAAGGTACTTACACAGCCAATCAACACAGTGACCTCCCAATTTCGGGTGCACATTTAAAAGTTTTATTGCTTAATTAATGGAGACAACAAGGCAGGGATTTCATTGATTCAAGTGACCTTGTCATGGATCAGAGGCAGTGATAGTAAAACTGAAAATAGAAGCAAGCCTTCTGGGTTATGCTTATGTGCACTGATCATAAGCTATTTGCCAGATAATATTCACACTTTGCTGGAGTACACAATCACCAGTGTATTGTGTGAGATGTAATACATTGTGGCACCTGATGGGATGTAGTTTCAGGGGGATGGGGAATTCAACCAAAAGGAAACTTAAAAGGGGGTTTGGCTGTTTTGCATTGCATTCCTCCACTGAAGCAGACTTCTGCTGTGATCTTGCGCATGTCACCTTCATTTGCTGTGTTACACCTGAAAATACAGCCCTGATCATCCAGTATGGTGAGGAGAAAAGGGTGTGAGACACTCCACCCTCACTGTAACAGGAGTAGTAACTGCAGGACAGCTTCAGTGAAAGGGTGGTGAAATGGCCTTTGTAATTCAAATTCTTATTATTTGGCTGGATCAAACACCACTGCTCTGAGTATTTGCTTCAGAAAGTCTGTGTTGTGGAAAGTGCATGAATATGAGACTCTGCTTTTAATTAAAAATAAGTGTCTCAATCCTTGTGTCAAGAATGTGAACCATAAGAGCATAAAAACCAAAGCCTTATTAGTAAGTACAGATTTTTTAGTTTCATTTGCTTTTTGCCTCTGAATAATTTCTTGTATGGATATGTTTGACTATGCTGATCTCCAAGTAAAAACCCCCTGAAGCTGCCTGTAAGCAACAATTGGTTTTCAATTGCCTGTTACTACCGAGGGTTTGTTCCAAGTAAGGACTTGTAATAGTACATGAAACTAGGGGTTTTCAAGGGTTTTATTTTTATTTTATTTATTTTCTGTGTAGAGTTGCTATTAATATTTGAACGTTTCTTCTTTCATCAAATCCCATAGATTAGGGAATTTTATTTTCAGACCGGTGTTGGTTCATTCATTGTTTCTGAGCTTAGATAGCATTACTTTCAAATTCATGTCATCGTGAGCAGGGCAGATGGTTTTGAAAATGCAAGTTAAAAACATATTAAAAGCATTTTAGCAGATAGCATTTATTTTAGAAGAAAGTATATTCTTATTAATCAGAAATGTATCTATTTTGATGGGCTCAGGCTAAGATAGTGAAAGAGGCAAGGTTTTTTGTTTGGGTTTCCTCTGTTTGTTTTAAGAGTGCCCAACAGGGAAAAATAAGCTTCTAGGATGCTAAAGCTTGGATTTAGAAAAACATCAATATTTTTCACATACATACTCCATCTTAAATCACATATTTATTTTTCTATCCAGATTAGGCTTTTGAATATCCAATGCTTTTCTAGTTTAACAAACCCTATGCTGCATTATGTAACTGCTCAAGCGTGTCTCTTTAATGGACAAGATTTATTTCAAATAATGACTTCCTGGAGAAAAACAGCTTTAAACAAACCCTGCTGCAACAGCTGCTTCTAAATTTCGGTTGAATTGTGTCACACTCCACAGCACTGTGTTGCCAGGCATGAAGGGGTCACTGCCATGGAGTTTATCTAGTGCCTTCACACACGTTTGTATACCTGAGATCAAATTTTAGAAAAAATACTGAGTAACAGCTGCCCCTTTGCTTCTCTGGGTCTGCATCTAGGCAGAAGGGTGACGTTCTGCTTTTTAAAAGGTTTTTGTTACTCACCAGCCACTGCTTATTTTGTGGCTGTAGTGGCACAGCCGCTGTTGCTGTGGCTTCAGCAGCCTGCCCTCTGGACATTCTTCAATTAGAGCTATGCATGCATGGAATTATGTGCATTTGCAAATTTGCTATGTTAGATAAGAATTATGAAACGCACTTGGTATTGAATCAGCTAATTATCTTAAAATAACCATGAAGAAATCTCCTTGGAACAGGGCACCCCGCCAGCTGTGTCCCAGCGTGGGCTGATAGCTCTCTGCTGGGAAGCATCAAGGCCTTTTCTTCTGGGGACTGGAAAATGCTTTACAAATGATAATTAGCTGCAGATCACAGCCATCCCTAGGACACAGCCAGATATTAACATTCTTGTTCTGAGGAGCTGGAACCGGAGTGCCTCCATAAACTTGATACTGCTCATATAAAGGCAGAAGCATGAACGCCCCCATTGCAGGATGCTCCAACTTGAAAAGATGATTGTTCAGCTGTAAGCTGGTGGCTTTAAAGAGGTTTGATCTTCTGAAAGTGAAATGCATACACTGCAAGAACTGTTAGGAAGAAAACCAGTCCCTGTTTGCACAACAATGTGACTTAGATGCATTACTGGAGAAGCACAGCTCTGTGAGGTGTTACATTCATACCAGTGCAAAGCTTCTGAGGTAGTATGTTTTAGTTTGCATCTGTGACAGGATGAAAAAGGAACCACTGTCTGCTAACAGTCCCCAATGGGTGTCTGATAATTCAGAAAGCTGTAGTAGTGTAGGCATAGATATTGAATCCAAAGAAACAGATTTTTCGCCATGGGGGCAAATGGACCATTATCACCTTTACCTGCAATAACACAGCCAGCTGGCAGCACAGCTAGGAGCACAAGCACAGCTTTGATTTCCTACACCGGTGCTCTAAGGAAAGGCATGTATTTGCAAGTACACGCAGCAGAGGCAATTAAAGATTTATGATTGATGATAATTCAGCTGTTTAAAGTTGTCATTAGGTCAGATGGGTAATACCATTTTCCTAGTAGTGGTTTGTCTTCAGCTGAGTCTCAGGGCACTCACAACTGTAACAGGATATTCCTGCTACAGATTTTTGCACATACAGTTTTTTTTCCTGGTTCAAAAATGGAAGAAACTTTTGATTTAAAAGGATCTGCTCTCACACTAGTCTTGACAGCCTTGTTAGCTGCAGCTGAACTGTGAGGAGATGATTCAGGCCGGAGGAGTCCATGGGATGAACCTGTCCTGTGCTGCAAACACAGACTTTGTCAGAGTTGAACAGGGACTAACCTGAAATACAGCATTGCTGGCCTGATCTTTTCCTTCTGACCTAATTTAAGAAATCTATAAAGAGAAAAGAGAAGAAAGTACCTTAAAATTTAAATATTAATCTTTGCCATGTTCAGAAAGCTGTGATGAGTTACAGGTTTTTTAACACTAGTAACACCAGAGAGGAATTACAGAACCTCCATACTTGCATCCATAAGCATTTATGTTTTCTCAAAGAACTACTAATAGAGCAGGTTAAAAACCAGTAATTTTCTTCATAAAGAGTGCTCGCAATTTTAAAAGATGTTCCAGCATGAAAACTGGGAAGCTTAGTAGCCATTAATTCATTCAGATATTCTCTTGGTATTTTTTCTGTATGAAGATATATTTTTGGTTTTGATTTTTTTTATGGTGGCAAGTAGAACAGAGAGCGATATGGTATGCGTTTTTCTGCCGTGATTCTTCCAATTCTTCTGTCATCTTCCATCTTGCCACTGAAAGGATATGCAGAGACAGCATTGAGAGAAAAAAAAGTGTTCCTTGGAAGGTTTCCATCTAGGGAAAAGGTCTATTTGGAAGTGGGGTAGGGGGAGAGGAGAAGGGAAGCATGCAAGGAAGGCCCTAAAAATGTTAAATGAGTGTTTCACAATTTGACATTTCAGATTTTTATGTCTGTTGCTGTAGGGTAAACACTCAATAGATAATGCTTTGGAAACTTTTGTCAAGCATAAATCTTAAATTAGTAAGATAAAAAGGTCATGTATAGATTTAAATAGAAGTGTTAGAGACCATTTAAATGGTGATGATTTGATTTTTAGGTTATAATAGTACTGTGACCTACACATGAAAAATTAGGAACAGAGATTTATTATAAGTTTTTGACTGTAGAAAGGTTATAACTTACTTTGTGAAGGTAGAGGTCAGAGTCAAGGCAGTTTGTAGGATATTAAATTAAGAAAACAATCGCTGTGAGGTCAATATGAAGGAAAGGTCTTTTCAGCGTGGAATTGTGTAGAAAGAAGCAGAATGAGAAACTAAGTAGATGAAAAAGAATAAAGGTTTATGAAATCCTGTGGGGAAAACATAGGAGAAATAAGTATGAGGACAGACTGAGGGATGCGAACACTTCCATTCTTGAGTGCAGCAGTTGCTTTGCTTAGTGATCACACTCCACAGGTTCTCAAAAAATTGAGGTTGGAGTTTGTTAGCCTGAGAAATGTGATTATTGGTAATGGGAAAGCATTAAGAAAGGACTACATGTGGTGAATAGAAGGAAACACTTCCAGATGGTGAAATTAATTAGAAAGGGAAACATGAACATAGGTAATTTATAGGAGCCTCATAGCAAAGGTCACTGAACATAGGACCGAATCAAGCATGGCAGTTTTATGCTGAGGGATGTGTTTGAGGCCAGCTCTGGTTTGCTCTGTTAGTCCTGAAGAATTAGTTTTTCTTTCAGGGCTGGAAATCTATGTAGAGTTCATATCAATAGTCTATTTCTACCCGCACTACCCAGGTTCACTGAAAGTACCATTTCTTTAAGTAGCAACATATAGAGAGTTTTAATCATTTATACACCACAGGTGATACATAAGCATACACTAAATGCAAGATAGCAGAAAGGACTTGATTACTTTGTATGTACAGCAGGATGTTTTCAATTGCCCGTCATTAGATTCCTGAAACATGAGGAGAAGTTAGACATCAGTCTCCCAAAGATCAGCAAGACTTTTCTTTGAATTATCCTTTAGCAGTGTCAGTGATTTCCTGAAGTCTAACCTGGAGCGTGACCATAGGACATGATTTATTAAGAAACTTGTTATTCATGCATATATATGTAGCAGATGAAAAGTATCTGAGTGAGACTAGGTACTATAATACGAATACAATGCTTTTCTCATCCTGCAGTTAAGATCATTGTAAGCTCCAGGCCAGCTCTTCCTTGAGTGAGAATGATACCCAAAGTCTTCTGATGGCAAATGACACTGCGCTAATGCACTGCATTATTTACATTCCAGGGTGTACAAGGGGGATTTAAAGCAGCTAAAGATGTTCATGGATTAAGAGGATATCCATCCCTTTAAGTACCCTGTGTACAGGGACTTCTGGGAATGCTTCTGAAATACAGTGATTTCCAGCATTTGTTTCCTGCACGACTAATGACTTACTCTTTCAAAAAAACCCCACACAAACCTATGAACTACGCCATGAACTTTAAGTGAAGAGTAAATATTTCTCCACAACCAGAAACAAAGATTTTTGAGGAGAATCTAATGATCTTGGGAAAAAATCAATCATTTCCAATTAGTTTCAACATGCACCCCCTTTATTGCATATTGATTTTCTACCTTCACCATCAGCTTCACACCAGAAAGTGAGATAGGATGGTGACCCACGTTCCTGCTTTACCACTATCAGTTTTTACAAAAATCCATGCAGTGCCACATCACTGAAACAAATTTTGTATATACATGCTTTCTGGAGAAACTTTAAAAAAATAAAAGACCTGATTTTTTTTCCTAGGGAAATTTCACCTTTAGAGCCCTATGTTTTATCTGTATGGTGAAACAGTAGTGGCAGTGTTACCCCTTGTGGTAAAAGGGCGTGGTAAGGTGACAGAAAATAGTGTTCCTCATTCCTGAGAAACTCTTACAGGTCAAACTGGAAGTATGAGTGGGTGGGTTCTGTCCTGCTAAAAAACTGAAAGAGCTAATCCAAACAGATCCTTGTGATCATCAGTATCAACAGATGCATTCAGTGTTTTGGTTAGTTAAGTGGGAATAGTTTTCAGCTCTTCATTCACTGTTCTGCATTATTGCTCTCCATTTGCATTGGCTGGACAAGTCATTTTGCCTTTCCTCACCAAAGGGTTTTCATTACTGAAAAACACGTTTCTTCATTAATTTGTAAACTAAGTAGACCCCTTTACACAACAAGTAATAGTTTGGATCCCAAACCAAACTTTCCCCCAAAGTCAAGGTTGCTCTGAAACTGGGCCTCGAATTTGCCTTGCTAATATCTTCAAGAGATGGGAAACAAAATTTTGAAGAAATTCTGAGTTAGTGAGTCCAGTGTTAGTGCTTGCTGGTTTGGAGATTTTATCTAATCAAAACAAAATTCTTTACCCAGGCAGGCATAGGTAAAGCAGGCATGGTGAGAGGTCGTGAGGCCAACAGAAATGCTGAATTGAGAGCTGAGAGTTGCAGTAGAGCATTTTAATGCTGCAGGTTGTGAGGGCAGTTAAACTTTTGCCTCCAGAAGGAAAAAAGGTGTCTGCTGCATAACGAAGTAAACTTTAAAAGGTTTACAATACAATACAATACAATAAAAAAAAAAAAAAAAAAAAAAAAAAATTAAAAAAAAATTAAAACNTACACTTGACAAAAAGCAACTTCCTGGTCAATATTTTATGATTGAATACAATGTGGAAAGGGAAGCAAATAACAAACAGCCAATAAAAATGTAAGGCAGAAAAGAGAGTTTTAAGCAAGGTGGTGGCCAGCAACACACCTGGAGGGATGCAAGGGTGCTCCCTGAAATCCAGTCTGACTGCTATTGAGTTGTGACTAGAACTGAGAAGTTAAAGCTAAGATGTGATAATAGAAATTGTGCAAGATGCCTGTAGTTACATGGAAAAACTAAAATTCGCTTTTGATGCCCCTTAACAAAGGACATAGAGAAAGCAAGGACAACTATTCTGGCCTTAGTCAAGTTATAACAATAAAGTGAATCAATTCATGAAAGTTAGGTCAGTTATCAGCTATCATTTCTCTTTAGCTGCAGTGCACAGATACAAGTCTAGACTAGATTCTCTTCACATTTGTTATACGCCATTTTTTTTTTACATGAACTGACCTGTGAGTACAGTGAAAATGGGAAGAGTTAGCTGGTGCAGCTTGGTCTGGTACACAACTGCCTGAGGACACAGTGCCTGAGTGTCTGATTCCTAATTTGCTATTCAAACTATGATGACATAACTGCTTGCCAGGTTTTAATAGTATTTTGGAGCAGTAATTGCAATAAAAAAGAACCAAAACCCCAACAAACACAACACTGCACCCCTTGCCCCAAATTCTCTAGCAAGCAATTCTGTGCAGAAACTGTACATCTGTGCTGCATTTCTGCAGGACTTGACTATAAGGTTTGTTGATGTCATGCTGAAAATCAGATAATCCATTCATTTTGTATTGCTGTTTGACACAGTGAAAGGTTTCCATCAGCCATGGAATAGAACTGCTAAATTGGTGGTCATACGTGAGTCTTTGGCAAAGATTTACTCGCTTTATGCTCTTAGCAAACTTTCTCAGTTTTCCCAAGCTCAATGTTTTCCTCCTAAATGAACATGACAGAGGTTAGTCTTATTTCTAAGAGGCTTGTACCTTGTAAATCACTTCTTTATGGGGAGTGTTATGTAGTCTGCTCAAAATCTCCAATAAACTTTCTCCTAACCAGAACAGCAATACCTTGGGAGGCCAGGTTTGTTTTCTGCCATTATTCCTTTCCTGTAATAATGCCTTTTAAGCATTAAAGGTCAGATGAAGAAGAAAGCAAAGCTACAGATTTTTAAAGATACTTGTACTTTAGGTACCTACAACATGATTGTTGAAAGCTGAGACTGGCAATATTAACTCCACCAAATGCAGATGATTAAAATAAATGTGGCTATAAATAATCTCCCTATGAGAACATGCCAGTATTAGAAAAAGAGTAAGCACTAAGATGTACAGATGTGTAATGTAACTAATGGCCTAATGCAAAGTAAACTTGATCTTTTTACACTCATTTCTCAGGTTATGAAAGTGAAAAGTGTTCAAGTATATTAAATCATCATTAATTTTAAGTAGCAAAAAAAAAAAGTTTATGGTATTTATTACGTGTACCTAATATGTGTGCATGTATATATGTACACAGACAGGTAAATATGAACAGATACTAAATTTGGAGAAGTTGGGTAAAACACACTAGTCAGACAACAGGCAGACTGGTTTCATGGCTGATAAGATTTTTCCCTATAGGTCTGAATCAGTTTGAGTTTGTTAGAGCATAAACACCTAATCTATTTTCAGGGCAAGAATGAAGAATAAAGGATGGAAAGAAGACTTGCAAACATAAAAAAAAAAAAGAGATTAAGATGACCAAAAGAGAATAAAAGTCTGGGGTAAACTTCAAACTTTCTGTCCTATCAAGCATATAAAACATACTTGCCCCAGGCCTCTCTATTTGTGAGACAGACACTTGTGTCACTTCAGATTTTGGAAGCGTTACAGCCTGGGGTAAAAACTTCCAGTAGGATGAACAGTCACTGAGCAATTCTTTTTAATGCTTGCAATACAGAGAGATTTGCTTTCAGGAGTATGTACAGGCTTCTGTAACTTACCTATGATTGTTTCTAACACTTCAGCTTTACAGTTTTCCTTTTAGCAGCTGGACTTCTCTCATTTGAATTTCAGCCTAATTAGGCTATCAGATTTTGGCAAGCTTTGTCCATTCCTATTATTGCAAATGGGCCTCAGTGCATTGCAGAAAGCTGTCCAAGGCAAAGAAAGGAATAATTGCTGTATTTTTTTTACTGGAAATCTTACAGGCTTCTACATGATCTTAAGATTGGCTCAACTAGTAGATCAACCCTACTGTCTTAGCCTGAAATCCACTGATCAGCTTTATAATTCTGGAAGTCTTGTTGAGTAACTGGCTTGATAATTTAGAAGTACTCATTTCCCTGTGAAAAGCACAATCTGAATGGCCTTAGAACCATTTAGTATAGCTGAAAATTAGAATATAAGTGACAATGGATGATCCATAATACTGACTTAGGTGTACCAGCAGCACCTTCTGCAGGCTTTGGATGAAATTTGTGCCAAAATTCTCTTTGGACATAATAAAATTGAAGGTACGCAGATATGCAGTGTAGTGACAAAATGTCAACAGAGAGCCTGTTAGAATGTGTCTTTCCTTATTGGAGAAAGTTCTTTCCTGAGGAAAGCTCCATTTCTCAATATAAAGAAATGCTAGTCAATTAAATGAGAATGTAAACACTATCATATGGCCTTTGATTAAAAAAACCCTAATTATTAGGTGTTCAGAACAGGATACTGAGATTTACCTAAAAGGAAAATCAGACAAAAAACCCAACAGCTTTGAGACTTACAAAAATGGACATGTTTTTCTTCATAGTAAAAAATGGGACTAAACTCCTTTTCAACATGAGTTCAGGTGTAGCAAAAAAAAAAAAAAAANNAGCTATGTTGCATAATTTATTAAATTCCATTATTAGTCTTTAATATTATTCTGATTTTGTAAAACAATCACCTTTCATTTATGCAGGCGTCTAATAAAACAACTATATAATATCTCAGAGTGAATACCTTTGCTTAGTAAAGCTCTTTTCTTTTTTAAATACTATGTGTTAACCACTGTAACCTGAATCAGTCTGTTGGCCACTTTATCCTATCCAAGATTCCAGCACTCCTCCCCTGCCTAATTAACCTGCTACATTTGCATATAAGGGAACCCATCAATTCATGAGGCTCAAAATAAGAATCACGTTTTCATGACAGATCATTAGGAGCAAATATTTATGTACAGGGAAGAGAAAATACAGGCAAATAATCCACGAGAGTGAGTCGTTTGGAACAGCTGTAAGATGATTATTAAAAAGATAAAATTTAATGGGTAAAGAAACATAAAAGCCACAAAGGCTAGAGTTTCTTTATGCATAAACAAACATTGGCAGCCTTGATGGTAATGAATGGCCTTCCATGCCTAATGTATTCTGTTTAACAGGTGGTATTTCATACTCAGACTCCATCAATGGGATAATTTTCTTGTTAAAGGAAAAATATATTATCTTAACAAATAACTGCTGCTTCCATGCATAATTGGCTTAGTTGGTTAAGCATCAGGGGTGTTATCCTGGCACTATCAATGCCAATACACATTTAGTATGGTATATGAGAAAGGCTGTCAAGGGCTGCATTAAGAAAAGCTTCCGAGTGGGCAGTCTCTTATGTTCCCAGGTAGGTTTTCAGCAGCAGTCTAATCTAGTGATACAGATGGCCAGATCTTCATCCAAGAACACTGTCTTTTAGCTGGCTGGATTTAGAAGAAATATGGAACAATTTGTAAAGTCATTTGCAGTGTAGCACCCTCTCTAAGTCCAAACTACAACTCAGAAATACTTGTTTACAAACATGTAGAAAAAGAGTCAGTCACTTTGCCTGGAAGGTTACTGTCTGAATACACAGGAATAAAGTTCAGAAAAAAATGTTTTATATGTTTTACAGGTGCAGGAAATATGTGTAAACCTGAAGCCAGATCTACTGAATGCTCATCCTGTCTTAAAAGAGCAGAAAATTATTTTCTTATCAACTATACTACTTAACTGGTGTACTTCAATTGAAATTATTGTTTCAGATGCAGACTTAGACTCAAAAGCTTTGCAGAACTGTGTTTAGAACTAAAATGGTAAGCAGTTTAACCAAAAGTGTCGCCCATCTACCTATTTCCAAGTTTCAGATGTCTCAAACCATTATCCTAAGAAGAGACATCTGCTTTTGTGACTATTGTTTTTATATAAATATTCTAAACTTCTGAAAAAGACTATCAGGAGGAAATACTCTTTTCATCTCCTGTTGCTTTGCTGACTGCTCTCTGACAAGCAATAACATTGTTCTTGAAAAGCTCAGTGATCCCCCAAACACCTAGATAATCCCATAAGATAGTTGCAACCAGCTGCAAGATCCTCTCACACTGGTACCTGGCATTTATGAAGGTCTTGGAAGTCTACAATGCTCCTGATACAGGGGTCCCTTCTCCTTTAATACTTACCCTGTCACAATACCACCCACCCAGCTCTGTTAAAAAGATCTTCTGTTGTAGAAAACTGTCGGCGAGCTCAACAGTTGCTAATAAAAGTGTTTGGATGAACTTGCCAGAACAACCAGTTGCTTCTGTAATTCATCACTGAGCTCATTGGTTTTAGCTAATCTTCTGTATTAAAACTGCTGATGAAAACTCAGCGGTTGCCAGGGAACAAACATTTGGGAGAAAATTGAGTAAGTTTATGCCATTTTAAAGTAAAGGGAAATTTGGACAGAAGCATGCGTGTGTAGCAGAAATCCCCAAGACTGCAGACATGGCACATGGTTGCACCACGTATGTACCATAGCAGCAGTTTTTTCAGAATCTGCATTTTCTTATTGTCAGAAGAGGAACATGGAGAAACACTTATTTCCAAGGGTATTAGGAGGAACAGTGATTCAATAGGTAAAGTAGAATAAGAGATTGTTCATTAGCACGGTGACCAGTAGGAGAAATCAATTGCTGCCTAGTTTGCATTTTTACTGCAAGCTTGTTTGATCCTAGTAATGGGAAGGGCACTGGAAACCTAAGTGCTTCTGCTGATTTGAAACTTAGAAGTGTAAAGTAATTGAAAACAAACAAATACTATCAATAGCTGATCTCTTTTTTTTTCTAGTTCAAAACAGAAACATACGTTTTCTTAGTTTGGCTGGAACTTCAAGGACAATTCAGTTGAAGGAGAAGTCATTCATGAATTAACATGTCACCAGTATATCAGCAATAGTCTTCCTACATAATAGAATTACATCCAATTTCTTTGAATTCTACCCAATATAGCAGCTATACAACATTTCAGTAGATGTCTCTCAGTTTTTGGACTGGCACAGAAAACAGGTGATTTAAAAAAATGTGGAGGGAATTTTTAAAGTTCATAATGAGTAAGTGTTAAATTCTAAACAGAAGATACTAGTGTTGCTTTCCTTACTATTGAAGTAAAAGTGAGTGCTTTTTGTTTTGTGTTACCTTTCCAGACCAAACACTTCATGGGACAGAGACAGAAAAGGTCATATTAAGCAAACTCCCTATTGCTTCTAAGCAAGACACATAAATTATAAAAAGAAAGCTAGACGTTTTTACCTGCTTTGCTCCTCTTCACATTGTCAAAAATGAAATTCTGAAGGTCATGAAAACGTATAACTTTTATACCAAATGAAGTATAATTGTGTGCTTTTATATTTTGGTAGGAAAGCAGATTTTTACACCCCCTTTTGTATCATTCTTTCTACATACGCATGCATACGTGCATGCACAGGTTTTTTTTCCTGCTTTGTCCATAGTCAGGTAAGGGCATGTAGCTACCGCATCTCACCCTGTTCTGTACTATATCCATTCTGGAGAAAGCCACAACGTCATTGCTTGTTTTACCAATGCCATGAAAGCAGCTGACAGTCCCGAAAGCACAGGGGTCACTACAGCACTTCTCAACAGAGCAGTTGGGAACAGCCACTTCTCCCCCAGTTCTCTTTATTTTCAGGAGACTACAGATAATCTCCCTGAGCCATCCAATCAATACGTCCTGCTCCACAATGCCAGCTCCATGCCAAAAAGGGTGTGTATACCCAGCATGGGTCTAGGAGATTATTGCCAACTTCAAGCTAGGGAAGTCTAATTAATTCATCTCTGACACCACAATGTAAATTAGGGACTGGCTTGGTTTGACTCTACAGGATGTTCTCACAGCTGTCTCCCCCTTCACAATCTGTTTCACCTCAGAACAAGAGAAGTGCAAGGCTAGCCAGTGTACATACTGAATTATGCATTGATATTGCTTGTGCTTAAACCCCTAAAAAAAAAAATCTTAATTGCTTAATTGAGACAGCAACTGCACAATTGCACAATGCATCTCCTTAAATCTTAACTTCCAGATCACTCTCTCTTTGAATGAATCAGCAGTGTAAGTCCAGAGCATAACTAAGTAGACAGGAAATTTCGTGACATAACTACTTTCCCATTTCAATCATCTCATCAGACATAGCAGACCATAGGAAGCACCCGCTAGAATAAAGGAAATACCAGTATGTCCCCATATGTGTGTATGGTAGGAGAACAGGCTTTAGCTAAAATTTTTTGTCCCCCATAGGTCTTACTACCTTGCTCAGAAGAAGGTAAGGTAGAGGTCCTGATCATTAGAGAGGTAATGGCATTTTCAAAAAAAGAGTGTGAGGTCTTCGTTTCAGAACAAAGTTAGAAGTCAGGAACCCAAGAGAGCATAATTCTCTAGATTTTTTTCTCCAGTATTTTCACACAAAATTAAGAATTTTCCTTTCTTTTTTTTTCTTCTCACAATACTGATACTTTATTTATTATTATTTTGTTGCTTTCTGTCCAGACACAAGAATATGACTGTCCTATGTCAGTGCATGTTCTAGAACTTAACAGATAATTCCAAAATGAGAAACCAATTTTTGTTTTGTTCAAAAACTTAAACTTGTATATTTATGTAAAGATTTGCAAGGTGGTGCTTTGTTCGGATCAGGCTCTTCCTCCACACATCAGACCTGTTCTGAGAACCAGAGCTTTGAATGGGCCCTCTCGTATTTATTTCTCCTATCATGCTTTTGCAGAGCTCTGACACTGATTTTTCTTTCTTCTGGGACTTCACTTGTCAGCTTCCCAACCCTTTTGGAAGGTTTCTGGAGAAAAGACTTTGATACCTTGTTATTGCAGGCTGAGTATGCTGTTAGAGGGCACCTTCCCAGACATAGCTGTCTCTGAAGCCCATTGCCATGAGATCGTTGGTACCTGGGTGCTTGGCTATCTTGACATCCCTCTCATAACTGTAGCCATCACACATTTAAATTACAGGTTCTGTTTACATTCATGACTATTTCATAAAAATACATATTATGTAGCCTGATAATTGACTTTCAGGTGTCAGATTTCTGGGTATCTGAAGGAATGAGAATGCTCCCAAAGGGGCAGCTTGTAGAGGAAAAGGGCTGGGATCAGACTAAGCTTCTTAGCTGGATCTAATCCTCAGATGCCTCTCCTTCCCCAGCATATGCCTCCATTACTGAAGCCATTTTCTTCCCCTTATAGCTTTAATTTCTCTCAAAGTTCATTTCTCACAAGAGAACAACAATCTGAATTAAGCTCAGAGAGAAAAGTGGGGATGCTGGTGTTATCCATGGGAGCTGGCATAAGGTGAGACAGGATGAGATGGCACATGTGTTAGAGATTAGCTGTGAATGCAAAAAGCAGAAAAGAAATAGAATGTCCTTGATGGAGATGTGAAATCATCACAGTTGGTTTCTGAACTAACCACTGAAACTCAACAGTCACACAGTGCCTCTGTTGTGGGTTTTGTTTGTTTGTTTTAACTTGAATTTCTTTTTAACCATTGCTTCAAACCCAAAGTATTTTATTAGACAACTCAAAACTTGCTTTCGGGTTTCAAGCCTGTCAGTAGTGATTAACTAGGACAGTGGAGTCGGGGCCAGGACAGGAAACCCCTGGTGGCCACCTGAACCTGGCTTTCTTATCCCATTCAGATGTTAATGGCATGCACAGGACACTAATGTGCACTCCTGTATCACATTAGCAAATCAAAATGCCTTGTGGCAACATGAATACCCCATAGTATTAGTGACTTTCTGAAATGTCTCATTAGATCTTTGTAGCCATGTAAGATAAGCAGTCTGGTCTGGCAGATGTGGACATGGGTCCTCTGAATGCTGATTGCCTGTAGCTACAGCAGCAAGGCTGGAATGCAACACCTTTGCAGCTGTTTTGCTGGTTTCCAGAGCTGTCTTATACAGGCCAGAAAGACAGGTGCATGCCTGCACTGAACATGTCCATGTGATGAAAGGAATTTAGGGAAGAAGTAAAACAGTGAGAAAGTCAGCCTGCTGGATGAGAGGCTATGCCCCTAGCATTGTCCCCCATCCCTTGCAGAGGTCTGCCACGGCCCTTCAAACTAGTCCCCTGTTTTCTTTATTTCCCCCCTGTCAGCATTGTCTTTCTAGAAGTCTTAGAAATTACTTTTGCAATGCAGATTCCTCAGCATTTCATTTACCCATCTAATTAAGTATCTGTTCTGACAGTTAAATATTCTTTCATTGACTGAGCAGTATTAAAGGTTTCCCCCAGAGACCAGCTTGACCTCAGTACTCTGAATGAACTTAACCTGAACTAACCTAATACTGATGTGCATCAAGTAAAAAAGTTCTTCCAGTTTCAGGACTGTGAGGGGGAAAAACAGCTGGAATTGCAGCCATCCTGACTAGATTTCAGCCTGAATCTCTTCCAGAACTGAAAAGCAAATGCACTACATCAGAGACTGTGCTACAGATTGGGAGAGGGTCTGAGTGATCCTGGGGGATAGTTTCAAGAAGAAAGAATGTATCAAAGATGGTCCAGCGCCAGAGGAAGATGGGTTCAGTCATAAAATGGAGATTGGGATTGAAAAGAAAAGATAGGTAGAATGGGCAAACTCATGGTGACCCATACAAACATATTCCATCTCTTTTTTTTTTCTAGTGACTTAAAAATGAGCTATGAACAGCAAGAAAGAGGAATAGCTTATGAACACTCGTATACCACCTCAACTCATGTAAGCATGTGTGTCTTACCTAAAGTCACAAATTCAGTCTCTTGATAATACTCCATCATTATGATATGGGAAAACACAGTGGGGGTTTTTGCCTACATGCATTTGTGTCATTCTGCAGAAGGGAATATATTCTAATATGAATAGCTACAGTAGCCTTGATAACTGCAACATGTTGCACAGCATCCCAGTGTTTCCTCTTCTACCATTGCTTTGGTATATACTCCAGAAGCAGCTTCTCTCTCTCTCTTATGGAAAGCGTCTGACATGAACAGCATGGTGAATTACATGGTGTCAGTAGGTAGACATTTTTCATAACTCTCCATTTAGTGACCAAGGGCTCAGCAAGTTTGGAGATAAATAATTCCAGGGTTGGTGGATTATTGATGTTCTCTCACCAAGGAGGCAAGCAGCTCAACAAGGTAAATGGTCCTGGGCCTTGGCTGTGCTGCTAAAGATAGAAGAGAAATGTCTCGAGAAAAATGGGAGTGTTCTGCTGAAAATGGCTACCACAGCAGCAAGTCATCATGAGAGATGAGCCTTTTCCTCTTGTCAACAAAATGAATGGTGCAGGTGGTTTGGTTTAAAAGGGAATCTGCGCTCTAGGGTGAAAGATTTCCCAGTTGAGATACCCAATTAACAGAGGTGACTGAATCATTTAACATATTTTAAACATGGATCCTTCCGTTTCCCTTTTAAAAGAGTTGACAGGTAATTAACTAAAAAACCACTCATCATTTTCCATCAATGTAGACTGTGACATGGTAAAGTTCTTGTTTTAAATTAGGAAGTAGATATAGCTGATGCGTTCATGAAGTGCAGATCTAGACCTACACATTCAGTTTGCCAGCTCAGGCATGAATTTGGATTGAAGAATGAATCTAAAGTTTGGCATGTTCTTTTAAATATAGAGGAAAGCAGTGAAATTCAAGTCAGCAGCTGAACCTTTACAGAACTCTGTAGGTGCATGGATCCATCTGCTAGAGGAAGGCCAGCTTCATTTCAAGCTCGCAATAAAGGTAGGCATATTAAAATATTAAAACTGTAACAGCTCTGAATTTTTCTTTCCTGAACACCATGCAGCAGTTTTACATGTTCAAATTTAATCTATATAAGCCCAAATATTTTCACTGAAATCAGCTTGGGTTCATGTTTAAGAAATATCCCTTAAAACTTCCCAGGACTGCAGTCTTGTCTAGCAATTCCAGTGAGATTTTCACATCTCCATGCATTAAGCCAGAAAATAATGGAAAAGTATAGGCTTGGCATGAAAGTCATTCATGGACCAGCACAGCAGTCTCCTGTCCAGAGCTGTGAAGCTCCTGTGAAAGCTAGGAGGTGTCTGAGCCAAGCATGAAAAACATTTGCTTAAATAAAAGATAATTTCAGAAACACAAAAGAGTCCATACTGTTTTTTGCTTGTTTTTTTTTTTTTTTTTAAGTTGGTACAGAATACCTCATATATCTGTCAAGACTGAACAATGAGGGGAATGCCCCAGATATCTGCCAGAAATGAACACTACATCTTATGTCTTTGTCAGAAACTTTGATTCCTTGAAACAAGTGAGCTCTCTCAGTGCTTTGATTTGCCACATTTAGCTATCTTTCAGATGTTTTGCTGGTAGAGGCATGGGAATCCCTACAATTTCAGCAGCTGACTCAGAAAAATACATTTAATACATTTACAGCAATGACGTTCTTGGCAGTTTGTTTTTTTCTCAGAGCAGATCTTCAGGAAAGAGCTTAGGTGTAAAAGCAAGTACATCCATTGCACTTATAACTTGGCACATCAACAACAAAAAATCCTATTCATTTTCTGGACTAGTACTTGCAAAATACCACCTAGGAAACTTGGTACAGCATCAGTGCAATGAAAGTGTCCCTGTTTCTGGAACCTGTGGGTATTAAATGTCTGCTTGTTTACTACTGCACTGTCCAGCAGTAAAAAAAATCCCACCCAAGTGACATTTTTTTGTCTTTTATTTGAATAAAACTTTCAAATAAGTGCCCACCATACTCTAAATTGTTGGGTGAAAACTAATGCCAGCCAGGTGGAGTCAGTTTTTGGTAGGGCTAGTGTTTATAATAGGAAATCTGTACTGTCACTCACCAGCATTAGCCTGGCTACTGCTAAGCGCTTAACCCCATGAGCAGCATAACTGTAGTATGACATCTACTCTTTCACACATGCATAGAAGAGGGTTTCTAGTCTGTGAAGGAGCTAGATTGGAATAATTTATTGCAGAAAAGTACAATGAGATTCACCTGGTAGATCCAGCTAACAGAAGTTTAGACTAGGATTAAATTATTTCTTTGACTAGTGACCATGGTTGACCGGTAGATGATAGAGTAAATACAGCACCTTTTCCAGTGCTAGGAGCATTTAAATCAAAACTAAGTGGCTGGGAAGTGCTACAATTGTAAGACGTAGAATAAACGAAGAGTTCCCAAACAAAATCGAAATGCCTGGTTTACATATAGTAGCTATAGTAGTCTTTTGTGGTTTTAAAATACTCAGATGTTTAAGAGGAATCTTACTGCAGGCCCTGATTCAGCAGAAGGGATATTTGAACTGCTCTTGAACTACATATTTCAAAGCTGGGATGGCCCATGTAGTGGCCTTAGTGTGCTGATGTTGCTTAATCTAAAGCACCTATTCTGCTGTCTCTGGCCCAGCCAGACTACAAGGAATTTAGAAACCCAACTTCCCTGATGTTCAGTTGGGTTTCAGCGTCTGGTTTCCAAAAGCCTATTAAAAAGTTGCCAGCTAAATTAACTTGCTACCTACAGTGGGGGAAATAAAGGGATATATACTTCCAAATAAACTGCAAACATCACTAGCTTCTCTCTTACACTGACTTCTTTCCTTTGCCATTCAAAGAAAAATTAGAATCCAGCCCAATAGGTCTGCAGCAAAAAAACCCTGTAGCAGACGATTCCTGAAAACAAGAAAGGACATCTCCCTCCTTGACAATATCATTTCTCGTCTCTATCAATGCAGTTTAAAGGCAGCTTGATCTTCCCCACTCACTCCATGGCCATTTAATTGTTACAAATTGTTACAAGTTGCGTCAGCAAGCCAAATTTTCTAGATCAATGTGTGTTGGCAAACATATTTAAAAAATCTGCAACATATTCTGAAAGGTGCTAGGCAGAAATAAAGGCAGTGGGAGATCTGTATTTGACACCCTGGTTTAAAAATCTGTTGGTGCACAAACTGACAGTCAGCTCCCAGTAAGTTTTCATTCTGACTGAAATCTCTGTCCAAGTTCTATCACACAGAAAAATATTTGGCATGAGCAAGGGGGTTTCTGTTCACCTGTGAGAATTTTATTGTGCACAGAAATAAAAAAAAAACCCCAAACCGAATCAGCTACTAATGCAATAATTAGCAGTATAAATAAATGAGGATAGAAGACAAAGACAGGATATCTGATTACTTCAAAGCTTCATGATGGTCAAGTCCTGAAATGAAAATGACTTCTGAATAATGTCTCTGTCTTGCACCAAAGCAAAATTTGTATCTGAACCATCCTTAACTCAGGGTCTCCCCTAAAACAGGATGTGAATTTCAGATGGTTTGGCACTTCTTAGAGCGGTAGATTAAGAAAGCCTTTCTGTGTAGGAGAGGATCCATGAATGCAGTCACCCCTTCCTGACAATTGCAGGTAATGGGACTCTTCCAGGAAAATATTTTTCATCTTCATCTGGCTGCTATTCTGGTCCCAGCTGTGCTATTGCAGCTGCTGTAGTAAAAAGTGAATAGATTGGGGGAAGATTTTTATTCCATAACACTGTATTCCAGCTCCAGTCTTGAGTGTCAGTATCTAAAGTGCTATCTAGCTGCAGTCCTGATGTTCATTTTATGACAGCACAGCAAGTTACCACCTATCAGAGGACTGCAGATACCTTAACTTAACCCTAGGGTCTCATAAAATGCAGTAGTTTCATGGAGGTTGTTTATACTTTTAATATTTAACTGTACTATAATAAGCACGAATGTTTGTTTGCCGATGCTCAGCTGAGGATAATGTGAATGTAAGGTGTTACATCACAATAACTTAACTTGACCACAGTAAACCTTCCTTCAGATTCCACTTCAGACCATTGATGGAATCACAATACTGAGCTGGAGATGCCTTTGGTTTGGATAGTTTGAACGCAGACAGGAATCAAGTTACTTTGGCTAAAATTGCAGGTACATACCCTAACAAGTCCACTTGTGAAAGGAAATATTTACTGAGAAGGGGGAAAATGTAAAGATAAATTATTTTAAACTTCCTAACTAACCATCTGCTGATCCATCTTAGCATTTCCAGTTCTCTTTGCTATAGGTCAGCCCTGGGCTAGAGATCTGATTTAAAGCTTCCCAGTGAGAACTGCACTGCTCTTTCAATCTGATTGGAGTACAGGATTTATTCTGTGCAAACAGATGGGTTAGAGATTTGTTGGGTTTCAAGAAGACCGCTATCACTATTCTGTAATGACATCAGTTAAATAAGCATTAAGGAAATAGTTGTGTTCTAGAGAGGAAGATAGAGAAGGGAGTCATTTAACACTCATTAACAAAAAGTCTCTCCCCCACACCTTCCTCTATATTCTACTTACTAAACTGTGGCATGTGCAGCTTCGTCGACAGAAAGCTGGCAAAAACAGGGTGTGCCAGAGCAGTTTGAAGTCCCAGCTGTTAAACTGCACTCATGGTGATTAATTGGCACCTCAGGGTCTAGACCCTTAGCCTGTTTTTGTTGTGGGCTTGCCCCATCAGCCAATTAGAATGACAACAGTGCATCCTTGACTAGTGTATGAATGGAGCCTCACCTAAGAACTGATGGAATTGGTTCTTTGCACAGCAGTGGGTTTGACAGTTGGACCCTCCCCTTGAGTAGACCATCGAAGGATACTTCCACAGATTGAGTGAGTCTCCCCCTCCCTTTTGGGTGAGTGATACCTTGGGCACTGTTGTGTGGGAGGCTTCCCCTTTATGAGTGAGTGTATCTGCTTTTTGGTTCATCTTCCCTTAAGGTTTAGGAATTAGTTGTGTAGTAGTTATATTCCCAACAGACATCTGAACTTGCAGTTTAACTTTTGTCAGAATGAGTGTTGGGCAACTTTGATTGCAGTAAACCCCATTTTTAATTGCTGCTGCTGTCTGTTTTGTGAGTGCCTCTGTGACAAACCTAGCACAGAAATCCTAAGAGAGTCTTTTGGCCTCTATGGGGACTTCACTCCTCTACATGCAAAGTAGAGTCTATGATTTGAAACTCTGCTAGGAAAGGTGCCAAGTCTAAGTCTAACTCTTCTGCCATCTCTGAGGTCTCATCACCTCACACGTAAAGGTGTCAGCCTAAAAGCAGTCAGTGCACTCATTACACAAATACTGGATTTGTCTTGTGTAGGAAGAGTATACAGACTTTTTGCCCTGTGTATGTTGTATGAAGTAGAGGTCCAGGTTAGCCTGAGAATTTTTCTTGTGTTTCTTAACAGGATACCATGGTCGCTGTTTAAAAGGCTTTAACTTTGCCTTTCCAGATGATTCAACTTTTGCATTTCCAGATGCCCTAGGACTCCCAGGCTGATAAGTCTGGCTGAGACACTGAACCTGGCTCCATCTCTTCATTTTAAAATTCATTCCCCATCATTCTAAAAATCCACCAACATTCATGAAAAGAGGAGAAAAGAATAAAATCCTCCTCCACAATTTTTATCAGCTAACAAGGCCACTCTCTCTGGGCATTTGCAACAAAACATTGTTCCCCCTTTTTATTTCTTATGAGATCAGCTTCCAGAGGGTTGTATTAAAGCCAAGAGGAATCCTTGGTGCTAGCAGCTGTACACATGCAAACTATCATGATGGAGAATTTACAAGTGAAGTATGCCACAAAAGACAGCTGGAGACAGTTCCAGCTCTTTCATAATCTGGACATTGACATTAAACAAACAGCCTTCTTCATTCCTGGAAGCACCAATGGATTTAGAGCAACGTTCAGTTTGAAAACTACTTAACTAGTTTGTATTAATGAACTAGGTAGACATGTTCTTTTAAACCAGGTGGAAGAGCATACTTTTAGGGGCAATTACTAGGGTTACAAGCTTGTTCCAGGCAGGGAAAGAAAATTAAGGAGCAGCAGCCAGGCACTGAGAGCCCCTAGTCACTCATGGAGTGGTCCAGTGACATCTCTGAGGTGGTGGCAGGGGCAGGATTTGCCATGACTTCTGCTTCCTGGAGAGGTGCATGGAGGTGCAGTGTCTAGTTAGGGCAAGAAACATAATATTTCCCTTTACTATTTATTTCTATTTAAAAGGGAAGGAGGGAAGGAGAGAATTATAAACTGTATGTTATGTCTTAGATTTAGAAATTTTATAATCAGAGTGAGAAATTAAGCTGAAGAAGGGTTAAGGCAGCCCAGAATGCCTGCTTTTCTCAATCAGAAATTCATTCAATAATGGAAAAACCTTGGTGCACTCCTTTGTCTCATATTCTGTCATAGAAACTCTTGATATTTCTTATGTAGCAACAAGCAGAATGTTAATTTGATTCTTATTCTAGCTTTAAAAAGTCTTATGTTTTAAGCAGAAACCTTTGCTGACAGCTCCCTGGCTGAAATCAGCTGCTTTTTTTTGTAAACTGAAGTCTCATAAAGATGCTGACATTTCAGAGGAAATTTAGCTCACTGGGGGTGCATTTCATCTTTCTATTATTTTGTCTCGCCGTCTACTGAATTCCATCTGCAGCACTTTCACTTTTTTCTTCTCACGGTGGCCATCTTCTGCTCCATTTTTCATCCATGTGCTGATCATTATATGATTTTGCTTTTGCTTAGCCAAAAAACCCAATTGCAATGACCCCAACATCCCAGAAGTCAAGCCATCAATGTAAGTTTGGAATGAAAGCAATATTGACTGCCAGCACTTCTATAATTCCTAGCAATCAAATCCAGTCTCTTCTCTCTTAATGATAGATGAATAAACCATTTGACTTCACTTTTCCAATCTATACAGAGACCTTCACTATCCTTTATAACCCTCAAATTCAAGACAATTAGGACTTGATTAAATCCTATCATCTCTCAGGTCTCTTAAGCCGAATAATGGCTTCTTGGAGAAGCCAAGTAATTTTGCCATTCCATCCCTCTCTGTTCTGGTCCATGTGCAT
Organism: Eurystomus gularis; assembly: GCA_013400335.1. Lineage (NCBI taxonomy): Eukaryota > Metazoa > Chordata > Aves > Coraciiformes > Coraciidae > Eurystomus > Eurystomus gularis. The sequence continues at coordinate 89,916 of VZZY01015648.1, forward strand.
TTCTGGCTCTAAGCATGAGCTTAATTAAATGTACTTCACATCCAAAATGATTCAGGATATGACTCCGGACCTTTAACACAGAAGCTATATTTTTATTAGCAATTTGGCTAGAAAAAAATTATACATACTTATACTTGCATATAAATGCAAATATGAATGTGAATGTATATTTACATATACATAAGTAGTACAAATCCATAGGTCTACACTTTGTGTTGGTTCATATCTCTATGCAGGCTTCATGCATGTAAACTTATTTCCCTGAGAAAAAAACAAAACAGCCTGATCCAAACATGTTCCATACCTACTAGGGCATGCCCCAAACTATGTGGCAGAAGCACCACGAGTACTTAACACATGTACACCTTCAACGATGTTGGTTCAAATTTCCCACACATTCATAGCACATGCTTTATAAAAGGCCCTCTCTGCTTCTGTGACATCCTAACCTTATGTCCTTAATCTTCCTTACTTTCTGGTTTTAATCCATTTCTACTTTTTATTAATCCTGTATTTTGGCAGCTCCCATAATAAACAACTTTAATCTTTTCTGTCTTTACACCATTTCTGTTTCTATAATTCTTTTACTCTTATATGCTATGCTAACACTTGCACCTTACATTCAGCACCAGTATAAGGGTGGTATGAGCTCAGACCTCAGGTAATATCCTTATGTGATGATTACATTGGGATGCAGAGGATCTGCCTCTTCATCACATCCAGGTACAATTTTCACATCCTAGAAGAAAAGCAATATTTGCTCATAGACTTCAAAACTTTTGTCAGTGGCCATCATCATGGCTGTTGATGGTGCCATAGTCTTGCCCAGGCTGAGGGGAAAATAGGTTCATTTATGAGCCCTGCTCAGGTAAGAAGGAGACTCAGTGTTTTGATTTGTTCATAACTGTGCTGAAAACAAATGCACAGGAGGGGGAAGTTGGACACAGGCAGTCTCTGAGATCTCAAACAGAAAGCACATCAGTGCCAAGATCCTTGTGGCTCAAGTGGCAAGAGGACAATTTTGACAAGACAAGATACATCAAACCGTACAAAAATGTAATCTTATTTCTGTTGAATGGAAATTAAGAGACAGAATTAGTTTCAAGTTGTGCCCACATAAACAGCAAGCTTGATCCCCATTAATCCCATAACTCTTTGGTAAGAAAAGCTCAAAGAACCCAGCTGTGCCTCATGTTTGCCCTCCAGGACAGCTGTGGGCTTCTCTTCACTGCTCTGCTCCTGAGAGCTCCTCACTGCTGAAATGTAGTCATATAGGGCTGGCCCTGCAGAAGGAAAATATGGGAGTGGGGCTATTTTCAGTGAGCAAACCATAGGTTGTCAGTCTGCGAGGTGGAGTTATCCATCTAGAAATCAGAGGAGCAGCATTGTTGGACATGAGAGTAGGTCAGTTTACAGTCAGGTTACATTTATAAATGGTTTATAAAGAGCTGATAAATGACTGAGCAAGGTTTTAATAAGTGATTGTACTTCAGTGATAAGATTAAGCAATCATGACATGGAAACAGTAACAAATACTAATTGGATCTCTGGCATGCTTATAACAATATATATTATAAATGGGAGAGACTTAAAGGGCTTTGGCATTACATAACACTTGGTGAACTACATGTTACCCGTCACTTCTCCAATAGCTTCAATGATGTTACTGTTTTATCCTACCAGGAACATACAGCAAGGTAAGAGAAAGGTTGAAGAAATTCCATTGTCTGTTCTGTACTGTAAAGGATAAAAACTTCTCTAGTTTATCTACAGCTTGAGCCATTTTGCTTTCCAATAGTTATCATCTCGGGGGCAAACTATGGTCCAACAGTCAAACATTCCCTTTCAGGTCATTAGAAACACAAACCCAATTTCCTGCTCTGCTATAGACCATTTGTAAGATCTTAAAGAAGGTTATGAACTTTCTGTTACCTCTAAGATACCATTTCTCCAAGGTGAATCTGCACCAAGGTTTTGAAGTGGGGACCAAAGCAAGGATCATGTTTGGATGCAGCACTGTGAGTACCTGTAGAAGAAAACACCTCAGAAAAAAAAGAATCTTCATTTCAAGGGGAAACTGCTTTTCTTATTTGAGTAAGAATCAACATGCCATATTGAAGCCAACTTTCTATTTCTTCTTTTATATTTTTTAAGAAATGACAGACATACAGGGGTAAAAAAAAGTAAAATAAGCTGCAAACTCAGTTTTCAGTATGGCAGAGGACTGTGGGAAGATTTTTTAAAAGAAAAGGTCAATTAAAACCAACCTGGGTAAGAACTATAAGCACGTCTGTTGTCTAAAACAATTCTGTGTTGTCTTCAGCTGTGCCTTGGGGCTACATTATGCATTTGTTCTTTCCCATCTCTGGTTACTGTGATGCTATACAGAGTCCTGGGAAAAAGCTGTGAAAACCTCATCTAAAGTCAAATTGCTTTGGGGTAAAAAATCGCCTTTCTCTTTGACGCAAAATATATGTCTCTGAGAAGACATAGGAAAGGATGAAAAAACATCAGTAATTGTTGCTTTGCAAAGGAAAGCTCCAGGGCCAACTTGCTTAATTATGCTAATCACCCTATCAATCTTAATGGAAGAGAGACTGTAATCCTAAAAATACAGCCAGTGAGGTGCCAAGAAAATTCCTGGTTTTCTTTTGCTAAGACCACTGATCACAGGGCATCATTATAAAGGGATCACCTTGCTCAGAGGTAAACCGTAACTAATTCAGATCCATACAAATGGCCAAGTAGGGTGTCAGCAGAGATGGCTTGTACTGACTGCCGCATGAGATAATGAGACTGCTCCTAAAGCTCATTATGCAAACGTATAATGGAGGAGAGGAGAGCCAAACTTTTGCTAAACATTAAGAAGGCTCTGAAATCCCTGCTGAGGAATAGTGCTTTTACTCAAATCACAAACCAAGAACTGTTATTAATAATGGAGGTAGATTTTACTAAAGGGGCATATATCTCAGGTCTCTTGTAAGGTAAGAAATGAGGGATACCTGTGAGTATGGAGGGGTTAAGTGTTGCTATTCCTATCTGGTATGGAAGGAGGAATGGGAATCTGATTTGATGTAAGGTCAGGCTTGTTCCTATTATCTCGGAGAGGCATACCATGGCTGACATATATTCATTCTCCAAAGCAATCACCCAAGTTTACTACAAATACTTACGTAGGAAATAGCTTCTTAGTGGAGCTTATATAAGCGGGGAGGAATCTCCCACACTTTGAAAAGTGTATTTCTGTCTTAGTTCCTTTCAGCAGCTGCCTGATGAATGCAGATGATACATGCAGCTTTAGTGTCTAGCTGATTTGTTCTTTTCCTCTTACCTTTCAGAAAAAAACCTACTGCTTCCCATCAACTCTGATTTGGTCATGTTACAGACTACAGCACAATTTTAGCAAAAAGTGACTTGTGTTTATAGCTTCATAGTCTGCTTTGGGACAAGTCAATTAAAATGGAAGGTCGCCAGAGAGTGTGTGGATGAAGGGATAAGTGATAGGATATGCTATTCTTCTCTCAACATGTTTCATATTGGATATTGAGCAGGAGCTCCCTGGCTCTTTTTCCCTGGTGCCCATTTTATCTGACTGTTCTCAGTGATGTCTATCTTTCCCAAAACAAAATCATCCAACAGCTTATTTTGAAACCTGAATATCTCAAAAATTAAAGTTCCACCTATGTGGGAACGCTTGGCATTTTAATTTAGAGCGCTGGAGTATGTGTTAGAAGACTCCATGTTTGGTTTTAGAAAATGTGTCTCCATCTTCTACTACAATGATGATAATGTCATGTGAAATACTCACAAATAAAAAGAATTAAAATTTAGTATAGAGTTTTCTAAAAAATTAGTGTTGTTTGCTCTCTTGCTCCACCTAGGTGAATCAATTTTGTGCGAATTTAAAATGAAAATAAAAACCTTGGATTTTTATAACAACTGTGCTCTTTATGTATAATAAACTCCAGTGACCCCATTCCTATTTTAACAGGGAAGTCTGATGCTTTGAAAAATGTAGGCTTTTTAAACAAAGATAAATTTCAAAGTAATTTATATTTTTATTTTTAAAATGCAATGAAAATATGAATGAGAACTATATTGACAAGGGCTGAAACTGTTCTAAATTCTGCACAAATTAATGAATAGTTTTCATTCTAGTTTCACTGGGACAGAATCACAGACCTGCCATGGTCTGCAGGCCATTGGCAGGTTGGAGTCAGGCATGGCAGCTGACCTGAGTTGGCTCACAGGTGTATTCCATCCCATAAACGTCATGATCAGTATAAAGGGCAAGTTTTCTAGGAATGAGAAGGTTTCTTTCTTGGGCTCCTATTCCTTTTCCTGGGGACTGCTTTCCTGTTTGCTGTGGCTGCTATACATTTGCTGGTATGTACATTTGTTTATTTTATATTTTGTTTCATTAAATGTTTTCATTTCAACCTGTGAGACTCCTCTCCTTTTACTGATTCCTTTTCTTGACTGTGGTGGGGTCATTGGGTGATATAGCAGTTGCTCTAGTTTAGCCCCGGATATGGGCTTAAATGTAAGATAGCTGTCTTGAAATGGCTCTATTGAATATATAGTTCTGAAAAGAAACACAGAATGTTGGATTGTATTTCAGAAAAGCACACTGTCTACAACCTACATTCAGAATCAACTGAATATGTTATTTAAAATTTTGTGCTATTGCATGGATCTGTGGAGATGTAAATCATAAACACGTACTTGATTTTACTTTCAATGCTTTATACTATTTTTAAACTTTTTTCAAGTTGATATGAAATTGCTGAGTTTGAACTATTTGACACAGCCCAATCAGATCATCCTACCCCGTTACGTAGGATGTGCCAGGGTAGCAAACAGCAAAAAGGGTTTAGCAAAAAGGGTTTTTCATCTTGTCACAGGAAAGACTCTTTCCTGACTGCTAATGCTGATGTAACAGCCTGAAGGCTTATACCAGGTTATTTGATCTAAGGTACTGAAAAAGCACAATGATGTAATGAAATTGTTTGGTACTTCAATAAATCTAGCCATACCTTTCTGATTAGATGGTAATCTAATGTCCTGAGAGCTACAGACACCTCTTTACTCTTTTAAGTAATATATAAATCTTCTGCTTGTTCTTAGCTAGCTTGTTATTTTTTGGAATAGATCAATTGCTATTATTTCAATATGTGACACCTTACTTGTGTCATGAGATACAAATCAGATGCTCTGTATTTGCTATGCTATGTCCTTTGTGGTGCAGACTACTTAAATCTCCACTTGCAAAAGTCCTCTTTGACTAATGTGTTGAGGACTGGATGGAAAAAAGAATGTGGTTATCGGGAGTTTATTATACATAAAAGAAGAACATTTCTGTTAAAAAGGAAGGCATTTACAGCCCACTGTAATATTACTCTAGCTTTAACATATCCATGAAATCCATAATAGGAAATGTCACTGAAAAAAAGAAAAGAGTGGGTTGTAGAAGGCGTTTCCCGTTGTGGGCCTTCTGCTATGTCTTCAGCTATCTTTTAAATATTTGTCATACTACAAACTTTGCAGGTAACAGGCTTTTTGTCATAACAGAACAAAATTGAGTGATAAATTTCTCACCTGTAACAAAAGAAAAATCCCCAAACATACCAACTTAAGGAATGAATTATCTGGGTGGATTAAAGCTGATCCCTTGGAGGGTGTAAGTAGCAGACAGCTGTACACAAGTATGAGGCAGAGAAAGCATTCAGCATGAAATCAAACTGGCCAGGGCAGTCTATCCTGAGGACATCTGGAAAATGCCAGAGAAGCTACTATGTATCTGCTAGGTTGGTTGTACCATGGAAGGAAAAGTATTGGACTCTATCAAATTACATGCAAACCCAAATAATTAGAGGTTATTGCTAGACTGCTTCTGAAGTTCTTCCAACTCAAGCCATCCCAAACAAATTCTGAGCTCTGTGCCCCCACAGAGGAAGAAAACTGTTCTGCAAGCTTGCAACCCCTTTGCATGGAAATGTTTTATCCCCACCCTGAAACTGAATGAAAAAGCAAGGTAATGTTATGTTAAGGAAAGTAGAATTGAAGGGGAGAGATTAGTACAAGAGAAGAAACAAACAAAAACCAGCAAAAGTAAAAACAAGTAAAAAGGAAGCTTATAATATTTAAGCATCTGCCTGCCTGCAAATAATCTATTAAGAAGAAGTGTTGGGTTAGTGAATCTGCATACGGCACATGCATATTGCCTAGGGATTGAGGTGTGCATTTGACTTTTGGTATCATCTGGTCAGGGCAAGGATCAATGACTGGTAAGCTAGAAAAGCTGAGTAGATGGGAAAAGCAGACATTTGGCAAGCTGGTCAGACCTGACAGTTCTCAGGAATCAAAGCACCAGTAGTGTGCAGGAGGATATGCTGCTGGGCTGAGCCTTTAAAACAGCTTAGGAATCAACTGTGATTACATTGAACCAGGCTATGACCAGCCCAGCTCTGAAGGGGATCAGGGCAAGGCAGGGCTTGTAAGATGATGGTTACTGAGCCGTGCAGGGACCTCTGAGGTGCTGTGTGGGCAGGGGGAGCGCAGAGCGGGGCAGTTCTGCCACCTCCTATGCCACAGGGCTGGGTGCAGATGGCAGTTTGCCAGGTGGGGTCTACAGAGGTATCTCTCTTGCTACTGTACAAGAGAGAATGTAGTAGGTGAAACTGAAGTCAGTGGAGCTGATAATGCAAAGCTATTTTGGCATAGTTTTAATAATATCACCTGTGTGAAGAGATTGTATGTAGCTCTAAGAGAACTGTGATAACTCTTTGGCTTTTGTACATGCCAGCTAGTAAAATGGATGTTAAAGCAACATTTCTGAAATCCTGGCTTTCAAGTCTCAGGAATGGCATGTCCTAATCATGCCTGTCCTGTTTGGATCCTTTTCATCTGGCTACCTCCACATAATCAGGCCAAAGAAAAACTTTGGTGCTACTCACAGTGGCCTTTTGATAGCAGGGAAATACACTAAGTTCTCATCCATTGAGTACTCTGAGCCTAGTTAAGTTAGATCCGCATGGCACATAGTCCTATATAGGATATATATATAGAGAGAGAGAGAGAGAAGAAACATCTTTGTTTCCTGTGGTGCAATAGCAGTAAGTTCAAGGTATGTTTTGCTTAAAAAGGGAGAATATTTTCAGAAGGCAACACCCTTAGAAGTGCACTCTCAGCAGGCTCTACTTTTCATGTGTAGCTGTAAGCTGTGCTGATATGCTGACCCAAACACCCTCATAAATTTATACTCTATGGAAGGTGCTGCATGTAATTATCTGAAGGAACTAGAACATTTATTATAATAATTAAAGTCAATTACTTTTATGACAGGATCAAAAAAATAAACACCACCTCTAACACTTCCCTTGTTTTCCTATCTCTTGCACAATATAATATTGCCACAGTAATTACTGTATCTCACCACCCTCCTAGCAAATTCCAAAGGCAGGGACATCTTAATTCACTTGGCTGGTTTCCTTCCACATGACTGCTTCATTCAGTAGCAGTAGATGGATATATTTCTTAAAATGTTGATAGCACTCCTGACTTGGTTTGCTTTAAAAACTGAGTGGTTGTTGCCAGAACACCTTTGGATAATGAAGGACATGGTTTGAATTATTACGAAGAAATTATTAGCTCATAAGAAATGCTAGATGCATCCTAATGCACTCTGAAATGGGATGTTATTATGACTATGGGAACAATATGAGACCAAGAATATCTTATAACATTCATTTCTGTGTCTGTTCTGTTTGGAGCTGGAGTAGAATAGCAGTCTATGAAAATAATCACAAGCTACTTTTCCTCTTGGGATTATAATCAGGGCCCAATTAATAGATTAAAAAAGTTATTGACAGTGTTTAGAAAGTTTGATTTTCAGACTTCTACTGAAATGTACTTCAGTTTTAAAGCAAAGGATGCTTCTTTTAAGTCAAACGCAGTACCTTAGGGAAACAGAATGATACGATTTGTTACCAGCTACCCTGTTCAACATCAGCATCTATTTTTCTTTTCTTAGCTTCTCTTTTCAGTAGAAACAGTAGTTATCTGTATCACAACAAAGCCTCTTCCAGGCCTCATGTCCCAGGTCACAGATCTTTTGTGCCCTGGGCTGAGCCTGCCCTGAGAGAAAAGCCTTCCCCTGGAGAGGAAAAATTGCCTCTCCAATATTGCTTGTGTGTTAAACAGACATATGCAAAAAACCAAAGAAATCCCTCAGTACAGTGAAGCTTAGTTTTGATTGACTCTTCAAATAGGAGAAACTGAATTTAAAAAAAAAAAAGAGCTATTATAAAGAAATGTTTATGGAAAAGTTTAGCCATTACAATGGGACAAAACCCAAGGTAACTAATGGCTGCTCTTGCAGCTCTCAAAAGTAGTTCAGAATTGTCAAAACAAGTAGGATATTGAGCAAATACTTGCAGTTCTTAATGGCATATGTCTTTCAGGGAAAACAAAAATCTATGCCAGTACAGTACATGGGAACATTTCGTGGGCTGCCAAGGCCAAACACCTTTGGCCACAGTTTTCTAGGATATTCAGCTTCCATCGTGCAAATGAGAATCATTTGCACAGCACCACAGAGGTGTTTGAGTTCTCCTGGAAGTCAAATGACAGCTAGGATTTCAGGCTACTTAGGTTATTAGTGCTGATACAACAAAACATAGTTCTTAAAAAAAAAAAAAGTTGCCTAATGGAACTATTTTAACTAAACTAAGCTGAATAACCAGCCAAGACACTGAAATATAGAAACATAGAATGGCTTGAGATGAAAGGGACCTTTAAAGATCTTCTAGTCCAACCCTTCTGCAGAGAGCAGGGGCATCTTTCAGTAGATCAGGTTGCTCAAAGCCCCACCCAACCTGACCTTGAAAGCTTCCAATGATGAAGCATCCGTGACTTCTATGGGCAATCTGTACCCAGACAGTATTTTTTAAGACTAAAAATTTTAACTGTTTCTTGGCCTCCTCTCACCAACACTATATCTCATATTGCCTCCTTCCCAACCATGCATGGTAACCAGGGCCCCTTTGTCATTCTGATGGTGAGTCAGTGTAGGCTAGTTGCTGCTTTGCACAGGGGATGGTGTCTTCTACTGTGTTGGGCATCCCAGACCTCAGTAAGCTTCATGAAAGAGCCTTGGCAGTCTCAAAGGTGCAGCAGCATCTGGAGAAATAGAAAAGGGCTCACTCCACTGATACCCAAGGGCCTTGTTTAAAAAGGGAAATGGAAACAGAAGGCTGCATTGTCAATACCAGGCTGATAATTTCTATAGCTCTGTCCCTGCTTTCAGCAGGGTAGTATAAATCACTTTGTAGTGGTGATGGCATGGACAAGGTATGATCAGAAGCTGGAGAGGATCTGGGGAGTTGGGCACTCTGTCATGTTCTTACAGGAAACTCGGGCTTTGGCAGTCAACAAGCTTACTTGGCAGCTGAGATGTGAGAGTACGGTCTACTGCAGCTTGATGTTGGTAGCTAGGGTCTGTTTGTTAGCAATTTAGTACCATCCCTGGGAGGACTGGGTCACTGGTGGAAAGAAAAGCATGGTTTTTCATAAGCTCAGCGCAGGAGGAAGGAGATGTGTACCTGCATACCTTGCTACAGTTGCACATTATTGGGGTACAGGAGTGAGGGCCTTGCAGGGGGTTGTGGTGATGTGGTAGCTGGAGCAGGAAGCCTCAGCTCTCCATCCCAGCGATGCCATAGGCCATGAACTAGTGGGTCCTCCTACAGGTTAGTCTGCAGCATTAGTGAGGCCTTAATGCACTTTGTCTTGTGGGCCATTTCGAAGACAGAAATGGACATACTGTGATGAATGGTGACCCATAAAATCATCTCTGATCCAGGCCATGTGCCACTCCATGAGTATCCATGCAAGCTAAGCTGAAGATAAAAATAATTGGATAAAAGTCAGTGTGCAGTGCAGTAATTGGCATTGGATGATGTAAGATTCTTTTCTTCCCTTGACCATTTTTTCTCTTGCCTCGTACCCTGTTAGGCTTTTGGTCCCATTATATTCCATACTGGGGTGTCTTAATTTGAATCTGTTCTTCCCAAAACACCCCAGCCTTTCTTAGGAAGAAGTTCTCTGTAAACTATTCTTCACTTATAGATCAATCCTATTTAAAAATAATAGGACATTAGCTAAATCTATTATCTATGTGTCTATTAGTAATGCAAACGTGTTGTAAAAGGTGTTTGAACATTGATTAATGAATTTAATAATTTCCTTAGAAAATAACATGAAGAATTAAAATAGCTCATTAGAAAAGAGTCTGTGAAAGTAAATATTTAGCCTGGTAAAGTTTTCTGGGGAAACTCAAGATCTTAAAGCACAAAAAAGTAATAAATATATATTTAACTCAAATTACAGTGCTGGTTTTGTTGCTTTTGTTTTTACTATTATAAAGCTGTGTTATTCAAATGAATACATATGAGAAAAGCTACAGCTAGAAAGTGTTATTTCATCATTGTAAACCACTAGGAACAAACCTGGTTTGGCTACCAGCTGTCAAATATTTTCAGTTAATCATGGGAAAACAGTGAAAACTCCTTTTACACTGACCCATCTCTATTTGGCACTGCTCACAAGGACCACCAGCTCAGGTTCAGCACTTCCAGCAATCAGCTATGACTGCAAGGCAACCACTCTAAAACACATACCTATCTATCTGGGGAATTGTCCTTCAAATTTGTATGTTTTAGTCCAAGGTAAGTGAAAAATTAAGCAAACTAATTAGGGTTAAATAAAAAAAGCAATCAAGTAACATTTCTATATTGAGTTGTCACTTGCTGCTCAATAACAAGATAAAATGTATGCCAGAGAGAACAAAAGCCTGAGTCTTTCATTGTCAGACACATGGTGACCTGAACTTTTCTGATTTCAATGAGCTGAGCCAAAGAGAATGTACCAAGTGGAGCATTTGCAAAATGCTTTTCAGGTGATGCAGTTATGGAAAGATAAGTCACAGAAGTTTCCTAGGCTACTAACATCCCTGTGCAGAGCATATTTTGCCTACTGCCTTATTCCACAGGAATGTGGTAGATTTTTGCTGATTCTCAGGCATGTTCTTTTTATCCGTTGCTTCTCACATTCAGGTTCAACATTTCTGCGGTGCTATGGGGCAGTAGCAGCACTATTGTCAAGTAAAGGAACAATATTCAATGCCAAATGGCACATTAATACCTGGTCAAAATGCAGTTATTAGAGAAATTAGATCTTTCCTTAGGAAGTTGCTAGAGCACACCAAGTTCACAATTTACAGTAGCAGTTTGATGGAAAAGATACAAGTTCAGGCATTTAGCCAGTAGCGTTGCCAATACTGTACCCTGTCAGAAAACAGGACATCTGACCCATTGTAGTTCTTACTGCTTTTGGACTCCCTGTTCCAAGGTACTTATAATCCATTTATATGGTCTTAAAATGAAGCCTATCATTGGTACTATTTTGAAGACAATTAGATCATATGATGATTGTAGAGTCCTAATGGATTTTAAAGATACTTTAGCCTCTCTTCATTTACAGTTTCAATACTTGAACTGAGCTAGGATACTTTTGGCAAAAAGAGTTAAATAAGTAGAGGAGTGGCAATAAGAAGCCTTTGAATTGCAAGTTTTGCCCACATCTCTAGTGAGCTTCATCCTTAAACTTTCAAACTATCTTGTCCAGTGGGACAGCAGTAGTTGTTATGGTTCATCAATAAGTCATTCACTGTCTTAGACATCAAAAATATGAAGAGACTGCAGATGGCACTTGGTAAGTTGCTGTGCTTCCAGTGCTGTAAGAAAAAGTGGTATCATAAGGAACCTAATTTTCTACTTAGCTGGTCATTGTCTTCATAGGAATTTTCAGATACAGTGGATCACTTTATAATTCACTCCAAAGGAAAACATTAAGTGTGCAGGAAATTTCATTCAGATCTTCAATGATAAGGAAATATGTTTCACAGGTAGTGGGGAAACAAAGGTATTTAGGGGATGTCTGTGTAGGGGATCTGACATATTTTGATGGCTTTTTCTCCTCTTTGGCACAGAGCAGGTTGTACATCCTCAGTGCAAAGGGAAATATTTCTCCTCAAACATTTAACTTGCCTGGATTGAGGGTCAAGCTAGTCTTCACTGAAGAACAAGACTTCTGAAGCAGTCCAAAATCTGAATAGCGAACAGCCTGTATGAGCTGGTAAAAAGCTTTTCTGATAAGAAGCTGAATTAATCAAAATCAGACTAAAAAAATACAGTTGAATGAGGGGTAAAACTACATCCCCCACAACTTGAGGGGAAAAAAACCCCCAAAGTGTGGGGAACATACAATTAACCGGTTGTATTTATGCAGGATCCTGGGATGAATGTCCTTTCCAGGCTCTCTGCCAGTACTGTACAGGCTATTTCTGTTTGAAGTGCTTCATGTTCACAGGGGCTGAGAGTTCTTTATTTTTTCTATCATTTTCATGCAGTCAAGTAATGATGACAGAAATGCTAAGAAACAAGATCAAATGTATTGTGGGTCACTATTGCTCTTTTACCAAAGTTGTTCTGGTGTTTGGCACCTAGACCAGCTCATCAACACATATCAGAGGTTAAAGAAAATAATAGCCTGGGCAATGTAGAAAATGATAAGAAACAAGTAGCAGGAAGGCAGATAGTACTGTCTGAACCCAATGTTATTTCCAAAGGTTAGGAGAGAATGAATATTTCTCCTTTTTTTAAATGTCAGTTTAATCTGAAAGACACTGAACCTCAAATAACATTTCAAACTAATGTAGAACTTCTGAAAACAAGGTAATTGCTGATCTAGCAGCCAGGGATTTCATCCTGAACTGAATATTACTTTCAATACCCTTGTTGCTTTACAGTGTAAATACATACATTGGGAGGAGGAAAAAAATGTAGGAAGGGAAAGAGGAGAAAAGATTCAAGGATAGCTTCTGAGCCCTTGGCAATGGGGAGCTACTGAAACTGATGTGCTGAGATCTAAAGAATGTATTACTATCAGCTGATATTTTGTGATCTTCCCTCACCAAACATAGAGGCTGTTACAGTAAAGAGTTATACCTTTTTGATAGGAAACCAGTCACCTTAAAGGTGAAGGGCCTTGTTCGGTGCTACACATCTGAGGAATCCACATCTGAGGTTCTACTTTTGGATGTTTCTTCTAAATGTTTTTCCTGTACCATAATCAGCAATCTTAACTTCTTAAATCTCTTTAAACATACTCTGCACCTGGCTTAAGACACAGTAACACACTTCAGGTTTTGCTGATTATAAACCAGGAGATGACAAGTTACAGGAATTTTTACTATCAGCTGATGCAGCCAAAGATATTCAGCTTAAACATTACAAAAACCACTTTGGATAGAGGAGTGCTGTAGCTCAGGGACAGGCCACCCAGAGGGACTGCGACATCTCCATCTGAAAGTTTTTTAGACTCAGGTAGACAAATATCTCTGCATATATACCCAAACATTCCTCCTGTGGAATAGAGGTGTGGGCAAGGTACAGTAATGGACTGATGGCTCTTTCAAGTAATAGTAATAACAACACTCAGGTAGCAGGGTTCAAAGTGCTCCCTGTGTCACTGCCTGCTCTAGATAGCTAGCTAGGATTTAAATGCTTTAGTTTACAAGCTTTCTTTGCAAAATCAGTGTCAGATTAATCCAATAATTTCTTTTTTAAAAAATCCAAATCATCACAGCCAGATGAACTTTAAAAAATAAAGTCTGACTGTAACTTAATTGTTGGAAAGGCATTGAGATCTCAGCAGAAATTTAATATCAAATCAGTTATCTAAAAAAATGAATTGGCGTCTGAGAAAGTTGAATAACACACTATACATACAGTGCTACGAGTATTGTAGATTCATACTTATTTTGAATATGATCTACAGATTAACGGGTTGCAGTAGAGAATCCAGGATTTGGAACAGTCTACTTGTGATTATCTTTTCCACAAACTAAAATGGTCTTTATATGGTAATTAATATAACAGTTTCATCAAATTGGTCCTGCTGCTATTTATGCCAATAGCATGATGAAAGCAGCTATTTCTGTTTAGGAATATGGGAGAAAGTATGTGAGGAAGATTCAAAAGGGAAGAGAGGTACATAATGCATCAGTAGAACTTCAAATGTTTAACTGTGCTGCAAACTCATTTGAACTCGCTCTTCACAAACCATTATCACTCAATATGATCTAAGTCCTGAACATGCCCAAGAGGCAGAAATCATCTATTGCCACATTTCAAGAGAATGGTCAGCATAATACATGTGGCAAGTGATGATGGCATTTTGTGACGTATGCACTCCATCAACAGAAAATATGCTAGAATTCCAGATCCAAAACTTGATATGAATTTTTAAATAGCCCTTACTCCTTCAGGTACCCTGTACTAGATTTAGGAGAAAAACTTAAGGCTTTGAAGGTGAATATTTGTCTGTGTTCAAATGCTTGTGAGTATAGTTTTAGAACTGTGTATCCACTGAAAAGAAATCCTGATAATCCCCCTTGATCAGAGATAGAAATGATACACTAAAACCCTTTGAGAAGTAGAATGAGTATAAGATCATCCAAACACTCATTCTTCCCTCTTTCCTCCTTCCTACATGCTAGGTGGTATAAGAAAGTGAAATACTTGTCTTTCTGTTAGTTGGTAAGACTAAAACCACTCTGGTGTGGAAAAGCTTTGGGTTTTTTCAAAAAAAAATTTCTAATAAGGACTACATGTACATATTCAAAGTAATCCGTGGTCCTCCAAGAATTATTTTGAGGACTCTTTGCAAGGACAAATTTGTCAAATCTGAAGATGAGGAACCTGATCAAAGTTCTGTATTACCAGGATGAATCTTCCTATTGTCTTCCACTGAGGTTTGGAAGTTGTCCTAAATACTTCTCCTAGGCATGGCAGCCTACCTATAAAGTTTATGGGAGCCTGTGTAGATTAATTCAAAATTAACCTAGGTGTTTTTTGGGTTAAATCAGGAGTGTCTGATTCTTTTACACTTAGAACAGTCTTTACTCCCAACCGTGTTCAGGAAAACTGGTGCATCAATTCTGGGTAAGAGTAGCCAATTCTGAGTAAGACAAGCCTTCAGCAAACCACAAAATATAGATTGCTCAAAACCAGGAAAACTGTATAAGGCAAAAAAAATCAGATTTCCCCATATCTTCCAAACATGGCCTGATTGTTCTGATTAAGAATTCACCATTGTAAAATAAAGCTTGTGAAAAAAGTAAATTACATCCATGAGTCATGGACCACACATCTTCAGACAAGTTATGCAGAAGTACACACTTAATCAGAATCGACTACCAGCAACTGGATCCCATGCCAGGATTTTAACAAAGACACCTACACTGTAAGTGGAAAATATAACACATTGTGTTACTCATGCTACAGTTGACTGTAGAAGTCAGGGAATTATTTCTGAAGGAGTAGGAAATGTCTCCTATGGACATTGTGGTCTGAAATGCTAACTTTTGATAGTACATGCCTGATGTGGCTGGCTCAGACTTCAATCAGGTCTTTAGCCAGGTTTGTGTTTTGCCCTCTATGAGAAGCATGCTTACTAAGAAGTACTTTACACTGTACAGCAAGATGATATGCATAGTAAGAATCTGATATATTTGGCACATGCTGATTTGTGAACATGCTGTCTATGCAGAATATAACTACAAAATCTACACTGTTGTGTTTATACCAAAGAAAAAGTCAGACTCTATTTATTGCTTGAGCTGAATACTGAGAGCTTCCCAGGTTAGATCTACTCACTGTAAATTATGAAAGATACAATGGAAATGAGTTAAAGCGTTATGCCAGCGCTGCAAAAACTTTATTGGAAGTGAGTTATCAAGATGTCTTCCATACATAGTGTATTAGATATGTATCAATGACAAATGTGTGCTGCTGATAGACTTATAAATGAATCCAGCCTGCAAATTCTTTCTTATCTCTATTGAGATTAGCATATCTCATCAATACTTTATCCATGTATATGTATGTGCTCATTAATAACTGCCAGAAAAAGAATCAGATTGTGCTGTCTTTTTGTACAGAAAAAATATTCCTGGAATTAGTCAGACTTGTATTAAGCATTTCCTTGCTCCTTTTCACATAGAACAAACTCTGGGGCTGAAAGGACATCCAGCAATGTTGCCATTAGCTTTCTTCCTGTGTGAGAATGTGAATGGAGCAGCTGTTTGCCCCCTTTTTGCTTTGAACATACCCCTTTCATGTCATAGGTGCTATTTTTAAAACCAAGCTTCCTCTCAAAATACCTGTTTTCTGGTTAAATAAGCCGCAGCTCTCTTTAATGATCAGGCCAGGGATTCCAAACCATTCACATTTCAGACATTTTAGCAAATGAGATTTTCAAGGGCTACTTCAATCGCAGTGGGGAAGTTTTGATAAGCTAAGAAAAAGCTTTACTCACATATCTATTTTTTGGACACAGCTCCAGCAGAGGCTGAGAAGTTGCCCTCATTTGTTGTCCTGTCCAAGACCTGAACTGAGAGATAGCAAAAGCCAGCAAGTTCCTGTCTTCAAATCCTACAGTTAATGGGCAAACAAATCAGAAAAATTCTTAACTCACAGGCAAAGTGGTAGTGTTTCATGAAAGTTAAGGAGAAGCATTTTATGGGCTCAACAAATGACTATTTTTCCTCTTTGGAGTTTTACTTATTAGTAAGAAGTCTTTGGAGTACTGTTGTATTTTTCACCTATGCCCTAAAGCTTAAACCTTCAGCTGCGGTGGTTGGATACAAAGCTTTTAGGAAGAGCTCAGGAAAACATCTGAAAATATTCTTTGCTTACTGGTGATTTATACTCACAAATCTTCATCACCTTGCTTTGCCTTCAAACTAAGGCTAGATAATGATTTTTTTTCTTCTTCTTCTTCAATTGGGACAGCAGTAACTCTTATCTTAGCACTATTTCTGACATCTCAGTTTTTATTATATTTTCTCAAAATTGTTAATAAGGGCAGGTAGAGTTATTTCAGAAGGAAAATTGTTCCTGGAATGCTACATCTTTCAGTGTAGGTCTTGGATGAGTTACCAGTTCCTTCATTCACTGTATACCCATAATATTATTTCAAATCCTGGCCACCTCCAAATAAATAGGAATTGGGACAAACTATGCCTTTATTGTACAATTACTTTGAAGAATAGATGATAAAAAAATATATAATGTTTATAAGGACTCCTAGTTTTTCAGCTTTCAAATTATTTTATGCAGACCAGAAGCAGGACACTCAAAAGCCATCTACGAGTAGGTTTCATTTCTGCTTAGACCCAGGAAGAATAAATGCTTATGCAAAAGAATATCTGGAGGTGGTTAGTGGATTTTTGACAAACTCCAAAAGTTGCTCATATACCCCAGAGTTCTTGTTGCAGGTATCTCCCATGGACTGTTCTCACCTACAGTTAGCGTTACTGATCTTGACTCTCATTGCCTTGTTTCAGAAGGGCGTATAGCCACAATGAAGAGTAGTGACTGGCTATAGCTGTGTCCAACAAAACTTTGGCTCACATTGCAAAGGTTCCCTGTGTCTCCTTTTCATAGGTTATACAAACTCAGTTGGACTGTCTGGCCATAGAAAATAGGTGAAGTATGAACATGGGCAGTTTAGATGAACATTTACACATCTGAGCAACAAAAAAGAAAAAGTACTATCTTACACTTCCATTTATTTCCGTGGTAAATATTGGCATGAAAATAACATCTAGTATGGTTATCCAGGAACAATGTTGTCCTGGTTCGGCCAGGACAGGGTTAATTTGGTGCAGATGGGCTATTCCATACCATGCTGACATCATGCCCCGGGGCCAGTTCCAACTCGTGGTGTGTGGCCAGTCTGTCTGTTTGTCCACACAGTATTGCTTATTTTGTATATTGCTTTTCTCACTGTTGTTAGTGCGATTGTTTCTTATGTGTCACTGTATTAAACTCTCCTTAACTCAAAAAGCACTCTCAGGCAATCCTGCTTTCTCCCTTTGTCTGAGTCAGAGGGCAGCAGCAGCAGCCACATGGCTTGGCTGCCGGCAGGAACTGAACCACCACAGCTTTACTAAACCACTACAAATGTTCAGAAAGAATTATATTAAGAGAGCCATTGACAAGTCCCTGGGTGGTAATGTCATCCTACATGTGGAAGTAAAGTTTGGCTAGAGCACTTCCTAAGGAACAGCAATGAGGTGATTGTTGTGACAACTTTGTGGTCATTCTGGACTAACGTTCCTGATTTGTTTCCTAAATGCAATATAGTGCCAGGCCTCTGCAGTACTTGGGTGGTAGATTTTGTTCCTGTATTCTACGTAATTCTGAGAAGTCATGGCTGAATGAAAGAAAACACTACATCTGAGTGTTAAGTGAAAAAAACCCCATACTCAAACCTACTGTCACGTGGTAGGAACACTTACTTTTGGTCTCTTACTCTGCATGTTGCATTCATATTCAAAGGCAAAATCAGTACTCCAGGTAGCTTACAAAGGTCAGAGACTGGCACATGAAACAGAGATAGCAAATTCTTTTACTGTATGACAAAGAGAGCACTTGAAGAGAAAAGACAAACTTGTGTTTACCTTGGTGAAATGTAGGCATTGATAGTTGAAGCTCTAGAGCCTGACTGTAGGAAAGTAAATTCAACATGGTAGCATACTTCCTTAAGGAAATGCATGATACCAGTTTTCACAATGCAGTTAGAAACCCATGCAAAAATCCTAAAGTGGCAACCTGCCTATATATGAAATAAGATCTGACTTTGGATATTAACACTTGCATGTTTTCATCTATTTACAACATCATAATCAGATTTCCCTAGTATCTTATTAGCCCTTTTGTCATTATCACGGAAGTTTACAGTCTCTTACTCTGTTTAGATCAGAAGACCAAATAAGCTACTTAGAATTCTAAGAAAAAATTTTTTTAGTAAAACTACTTATTAAAGTTGCACTCTGCTACAATGTAAAGAACACATAAGTATGGTTTTGTTTCTGTTGTTGTGGTAAACAGTACAATATGTAACTAATGTAAGGTTAGCAATACATCCTGAATCCAAGTAGCAAGAAGAATGAGATGTAAATAGTGATGTAAATATCAATGCAAAGAAATAAAGCCAGAAGGCCAGATGACTGTGTCACTCCAGGAAATTATATGATTTCCAGAAAGAAATACCTGAGTTCAAAATAAGGAGGTTATTACCCTCAAACTCTGTGATGCTCAGAGATACCCACAGCTTTTCTATCTCCTATGAAAAACGATAACCAGTTCAGAGGATAGATTACACAATGTCAATTAGGTGAATGGAAGATTTCCAGGTCTGCCGTAATTATGCTAAAAGCTGTGAAATACATAGAACTGTTGGTCATAAAACTATATAATACACTGAGGATGATACTTTTCGGCAATTTTTACGGTGCCTTTTCTTTATGGTGGCCAGCCACTACTCTTTCCCTTAAGCAAAGAAAGCTATGTCATTCAATGCATTTGCAGCTGTAAGTCTCATTTCTTGAGAGGATTGTGGTTTTATCCTGTTCATCAAACACTGTCAGCACCTTAATTTCCCTGGAGTTCGACACAAGTAGTAGCAGGCAGGCAATGGAAGTTTTGATTCATTAAAGTCATTAGCATTTTTTGGAGTTTTTGTTGAGCCTGAACAGTTACTAATAAAAGCAGAATGACTGTTCTTGACCAAAATTCTCCTGAAATACTGATGTAGACAACAAACTGGTTGCATGGCTTCTGTAATGGCACTACATACAAATAGTCTATTCTGTCCATTTACTAAAATTATTCCCATAATTATTGTTGTGGAAACAGTCTTGTGTGAGACACTTTTTTGGAAGCTGACTTAAAAAACATACCTAGGTTAAAATATCTCTATATTTGAATGAAAAAAAAGTTATAACAGAGAACTAAACTTAGGCAAGCATTAGGTGGATATTCCATTTGAATATAAATTTCAGAAAGTTGCATTTCTGTGGGGTTTAAACACGTAAAACAATTATTGAAGTGGACATCGGAAATGGAAGATACTTTACTGAATCAGCTTTTTCATGAGCAAGAGAAAAACATTTTTGGATTTTGATAGGGAAAACTCCCCAAGATTTACCATGTCTTGCAATTTGTGTAAATAACTACTACCTGTGAATTTGCTTCTCTGGGAAAGGGGCTAGCACATCTCACCACCCAAATCCTACCCAACTTTCCTTGAGAGCATCATATATTGTCCTGATTGTTCTTCTACCCAAAGTATTTCGTAATGTTAAACTGACACTTTCCCTGCAACATTGTAAATCCATTAGTCTTGTTCTGTCCTTGATGAATCAAGAGACTAATTGATCCCCGTTCTCTCTGTAATATACCTTTATGTATGTATAGACAGTCATGTCTTCTTTTCTTTAAGTGTTAGATGGTCAGTCCTCTTTATCACCCTTGCAATTTCCATTTTCCAAGCCTTTGATCATTTTTCTGCCGTTCCTCTCTGGACTACTCTCCATTTATCTGCCAGGTCCCTAGTAATCCAGCATCTAGAAAAGAACAGGCCTGACACATTGCTGTCATATCAAGTGATGGCTACAGAAACAGGCAATTTTTCCCTTGTAAGATGGAAATGCCCCTGAAGTGGATATTTTATCAATGTTCATTTTACATGCCTGTGCAAAATAGAAGCAACGCCTCTTCCCAAAACAAAAGAAATGTGTTGAACAGATTCACTGACTTTTTCTGTTGTTAAACAGCCAGCTCAGGTTCACAAGTTCTTCTGTTGCTACAGTGAACCTTCACAGTAAGCAAGAAAAGGAGTGACACTCTCCCACTGAAAACAAACGCTGGAAACAAAAAGCAGCAATTAAAGAAGCAATTATCTTCTGTTCATGAGAGTTTAACTATGACTTTTAGTGCCATTCTTTTCCAGTTCTGAAGTTCAAAGTCTTTGGCTGAAGTTGTCACAGCTGACAAGTGCAAGTAAATGCATTAACCCACATAAACGAGTTAAACTATTCACATTTCATGATCAGACCATGATGTAAAGCAACAGGATTTCAATTTTAAAATATTACTATTCTAGCATTATTCCCACTGTTTTCTCTGAAATAACTCTAATCCTAGGAAGACATTAACGTATAATTTCTGCCCAGTGTGAAATCCAAGTCTTTATCTGCCAAAATTAATAAAAACAGATTTATTTTCGGAATTGACAATGTTCAAACTATTGAACAAAATAGATGGAATGATGCATATTTACAAGCTACTCTTTAATTTCAGTGAGCCATGCACTAGCAAGCCATTCAAAGGATTAGTAATCACCACCTATTTGTGGCAAAGCTATACCAGCATGAATATATACTGGTTTATTCCTTGCATTCTTATACCAAATCTCAGAACATGCATTCAGTTCACATGTCATGGGATCCCAACTACTTCAATATTATCTTCACTTATGCTAGGAAGGCAATAATTTGTAGTAAAGCTTTTATGAAGAATCATTGTATTAGATGCATCTGTAGCATCTGAAGCACTTATTAAACAACCAGCCAAGACACAGAAACCTGTTCAAAAACATTTTGGTATTTTCCTCCGTGCTGTGCTTCCTTCTCAACTCCCCAACACCCAGATATGCATTTTGATTTCTTTGTGCTTTGTATTTTAAGCAATGATTGCCCACCCCAAGGGTTGCTTTCAGCATTTTTTCAGATGTAAAGTTGCAGCAATAAGAATTTTTAGAGGTATACATCAAGGTCTGTAGGGTTTTTGAGCATACCCATGAATGCTCAACAACAAACTTCTCAAACCTTATTTCAGTGTGCATTCAAGGAGAATGTCATTCCCTAAAGCTCCCGTATTTGTTTACTGATGGCATGTATTCACTACATTTCCCTTTCTACTACCACACCACAGGGACCAACTGCTTTGTGGTATTTTCCATGTGCAAAATGTGAAAGCCTGAGTGCAACTCACTGCACTTCGAGCTGCCCAAAATAGCCTTCATAAACTGTCTGGGTGTCCACTGCTGCTGCCAGGTTTTATATCCCTAGCTTAATGCAAAGAGAGGTGAACTGCTTGCAAGGCAAAAAAACTGCTAACTGGTTGAGGAACTGACAGTGAAGGTAAACTGAAAGTCCACCTCCATCCCCAAAGTCTTGTAACAATGATGTTATCTCATGTATCGGACAGGAGGGCTGAGCATTTTGTTCATGGGGTTTACAGATGCCCCTCCTCAAAAAAAAACCTGATGAAAACCAGTGTTTTGCCATGTGTGAGGAAGAACTGCTAATCTCAGCTGCCTGTTCAGGTACAGTGATCATTGCTACTGTAGTACATAGGCATCAGAATAACATATCAGGGAGGACTGAAGCATAGAAGATGAATAGCACTTGCCAAAACACACAGCTTCTCTAGTCCCCGCCGGACAGTGAATTCAACAATCACACAAGGAATGATCTGCAAAGCTATAAATCAATGGAAGCTATATTCTGCTAAAAAAGTGAGAGATTTGCCTTCCAGCCATAAGGAAATAATGGAGGTTGTCTGTACAATTTGCTTTGTATTTTACAAAAGACATTTGATGATGTAAATAATACATTTCCAGTATTCTGAAACTGGCCAATATTCACAGTTACTGCAATCGGCTGTGGCAGGACATTAAACATAGTTTAGCAAACTACAGGAGTGCAGTGGGATATAGTATTAAGAAACTTGTTCCCTAGCTCGTTTTGCTCATTATCTCTCTGTTAACAGTGGAACTGCCGCCACTTTTACCAGCTGAGACTCAGACCAATGCAAATATTTCCAATGTTTTTTTCAAGGTACATGGTCAACTAAATTGACACTAATATTGAAGAAAAATACCAGCTGTTGGAAAAATACCAGCTGTGACAGCTGACATTTACTCTCATGTAGCACTAGTGAAAAATATCAACCAGTTAATGCTGTAAATTGATGATCTTCTCATTCATGTTAGATAAGACTATCAGAGCAGATATTTCCTCAGAAGAGCTGTGGACCAGCTAGGCTTTACAATTGCTCTATTATCAACTTTTTCCTCCTCATAAGCTCTGCAGAGATTCCACACTTCACTATCAACCTTGCACCTACATGGCAGCCAGAGCTAAGGAATTTATTTCATATGCACTAGAGTTCTGTTGCAAATCTGAGTGGCTGGAGTTTGAGTGTTAGAAGTTCCTTGCTATCTTACAAAGAAGAAAATCTAGGTGACTTTTTTTAAAACCCCAATTATGGCCCTCAGTTACATAGGATCTTTTTACTGCAAAGAGAATCCAATCAAATAATTTAAAGGCAGTATCCAATGATTTTTCTGATACTTTCAGAGGCAAAATTTATTCCAAATAGCTTAATGCAAAATAATTAAAGAAACTAGATTTTACTCTCTGTACTTTACGTACAAACTTAGCCTTTCCATAGTTTTATGGGTCCCTGGTTTCATAACTTTCCATATCTGTAGGCAACAAGTAGTGGAAAATATAAAACTCCTAAGTTACACATATGAGGAGAAACAATCTGCCTTTCTGAATAGATTCTGTAACTGATGACAAAATTCTATTATTTAGAAATAGCAGAATAATTTCACCACTAGTTTGTTGAATCTGAGTTAATGACGTGTTTTTGTCTGTTATGGATTAATCTAGCACCCCTTTTCAAGGCCCCTCCCACTGCTGACTTGTTTTAGGTATGCATTGAGGCATGTGTAGCCATCTATATCATCAACTATTTTCAAGATTTTCTTTCAAATTAAAATGAATAACTTAGGTGAAGCGTAGCTTTACCTTACCAAACACTTGTAAGCCCTCTGAAGCCTGTATCTATGATGTTTGCAATATGATTCCAGAGATGGCAATGTGGCCTTTGAGGCTCAGATTTTACATGCTCATTTCCAGTTAAAGGGGTTTGGTTCCGGATTTAAATACACAAACTAAAAAACCATAAGGCAAATATATCCTCTATTTTGTGTAGTCAACATGTCAGGCTTCCAAGATAAGTTCCTGCATGTTTGACCTTCTTAATAATTTTAATTGCATTGAAAATGCAGGAAAATTGAAGTTACCTTACCTCAAACAGACAATACACACAAAAATAAAGTACTTTAAAATAAACTACAGGCTGTATCTTACTTTATTTTGGAACGTTGCTTTGACAGAAGGAAAAAGAATTGATAAAGTAACAGTAGAATTTATGAACATTGCCAAAGATTGATCCTTGAGTGAGGGTGTTTCTCTGGGAACATGTGTATATTTTCTTTATTGCAAGCACAGCAATAAATCATTTTACACAGAATTTATTTAGACATTTGTGAAATAGCTCATTAACAAGATGCTTTATCAGAGGCAAAGAAATGAATATTTTTAGCACATTAGATTGATAATAGCATTTCACATTTGTAGTAGCCCCTTTCCTGCCAGAATTTTCAACCGTGTTGCGAATATTTATTAAGCCTTACACCATGTGGGAGAGGCAGGTATGGTATTTTATATTCCTTCAGGCTAATACACTACAGACTACAGAGAATTCCTGTCCCAGATGAGTGCCTGCTGAGGATGCTGAGACTATTACTGCTAGGCAAGATGCAGGTGTAGTTTATTCTGATGCCTGTACAAAGTCACTTACCTCGATTATGTTAAGCTATGGATTTGTGTTTGTCAGTCTTCTCTCCCATTCCTCCAAATAATCTGGTCATAAGCAATCCAGCACTGCCAAGTGGCATATGTGCAATAGATATTGCAGTCGCTTGTCTCAATATATTTCCCTCCTTAATCAAATTTTGGCAGTGAAGAAGTCATGAAAATGGAGAATCTGATTACATGGACACCTGTCAAACCTAAACTCAAAAGATAAGCCCCAGAAACCCTTGGGTTCAAGCAGAGAGGAAATGAGTATAACTATGTACTTACAAAATGGGTATTACCCAGTCTCTCTCTTGGCCTATCCCCTCACAGCTTTGAAGCTAAATAATAAAGGAAATAGAATGAAGATTCCCAAGGTTCTGCCAGATGCAAGCAGATACTAGCAAGAGTAAAAGTGTTCTGCAAATCCTGTACTATAAATGTATTTGCTAGGGCTTAAGAACCGGTCCTTAACCCCCTCCACAGGGAGCAACATTCCTGACAAAGATTGCTGAGACTCCTTTTCTGAAAATAAACTGCAAGAAGAGAAAAAACTTAATATAATAATCAGTGGTGAATATTTCAATTCCCTAAGCACAGAGACTTTTTTAAAGCTGCAAAATACCAATTCTTAAACAATCACAGCTGCAACCTCACTACAAATATCAACACCCTCTTTTATAGGAAGCTGTGAGAAACCTGGATCACCACCTTTCCTACAGTAATACGCTGCTACCCCTAAGGAGAATAGGCAGCATCAGTAGCCTCTAAGGATAAGAGTATAGATTACCCTGCTGCTTAGGTAACACTTTCTAGTAGTACCAGTACATAGGTAGATTCTAGTCTAAAACATGAGATTTTCAAAATAAGTTGATATCTATGTACAAAATCACTTGGTACTCTGAAATCAAGATTGAGCTTTTCTGAGCTGTTCATCTCTTAACATCTTACAGCTGAACCAGATAGCTACTAATCCTTTTCCTTTCCATCATCAGTTAGCAAACTACCTTCAGCATTTTCTGTAAAACTCCACTTGCCTGAAGTGTCAAAATTTAAAAGATCTTACAACATTTGCTGTAGTTTTAACTCCAAAATAATACCTATCCTCTCTTTAAATATGCCTTTCTCGTTAAAAATAGAAAAGCACTTAAGAAAAGAAGCTTATATAGGTTCTTTAACCGTGTATTCTGGTGTATTGTGGTAACTGGAAGGCTATAAGTTTCAGCTGTTGCTAAGGTCTTTTATTCTTAGCTACAGCCAAGGGAGGGAGGGAAGGAGCGAGAGAGTAAGCAAGCAAGCAAGGAAGGAAGGAAGCAAGTGTGGTAGGTGCAAGATAGCTACACATAAATCTAGGATGGGAGAGAGATTTATGTTTTCTAGAGAACTGAAGTTCTAAAGTAAGGGAGATAGGTAAGGGTAAGCAAATGGATTTGATAGGTAAGAAATGTTCATGAAAAAGGACATACGTGATTTCATGCAGTGCCAGGGGACTGTTTGATTGCTTATTCTTTGCAAGCTTGTGTTTCAATTTACTTCAGAGATTTATAAATGCTCTTACCAATACTGTTCAGTACTGCTAAATCTTTGAAAATAGGTGGATTATCTTAAGAATCAAGGCAATAAAAGAAATGCACAGTGATATCACTTATACATCTTCAGTCATAGCTCAAAGAAGCTAGAAATATTTCCCCCTCAAAAGGGGTTTTATAATGAATGCTGATGAAGCAGTCTTAAGGAGTGTTATTTCTACTTGCCCTACTCCAAGCTATAGCTAGAGATTGAGTTTCATTCTTTACTTTCTCATTTATACGCTTTTTACCTTAACTTTCATGTCTATTACAATGTAGGAAACAATATGTTTCTATCTGAGGACCAACTCATAGATGCCTGTTGATTGCTGCACCCAAAGAATATGTCTTGGAGTGCTGCATTTTAAGCATGAAGAAAAGCTCATGCACAGCAGTGTGTTGACTGGACTGTTTTCTTTCTTTAGAATAGCTAGTTGTGCAGACATTATACATGCAGGTAAAATGTGTAAGATGTGGATGTGTTTGCCACAACTCAGCTTGAAATGGGATCCTTTCATTCCTGTGTGGAAATGGTTACTTAATGCTATTACAATAAGAAAATATTTGCCAGGTGAGAATGTATTCTTTGGAATGCTGATTTGATCAGGATCCCTGTAAATTCACCTTTAACAACTTTTTCAGCAGGCAAGCATACAAAATAATTGGGAAGAAAAGTTGAAAAAAAAAAAGGTAAATTCTCTAACTGAGGGCTCAGAAAGACAAAGTTCACTGTATATGTTCCTATCATAGCAATTGATGCTGCACAAGAGTTAAAAAGGCTACCAGAAAATAGCTTTAATACACAATCCTCTGTATTTCCCCTAGGATAATTGCATATTACACTTTATTATTTATTTTATTTATTACACAATATTTGTTCCACTTGAAGCATGGTTTCCTGTTCCACAATCCATGATCAATACCTTCTACAATGCAAGAATCAACAAACTCTAAAATGCTCCTTTATGCTGTCCTGCAAGCTACCGTAATGTTTGCCTTCACTTAAGCTCTTCTGAACCTAAAGCTCCTTTGCTATCTGCTTATCCTTGTGACAGGGACAGAGCTTGGAGGGAACAGCAGGATAATAGAGTGTGAGGTGAGAAGAAATGCCTCATGTGATGGCCAAGAACCTGCCAATGGTGGTGGTGGTCATTTCTAGCCCTGAAACAATGTGTTTCCATAGTAGTTTATTACCACCTGTATCTATACAGCCTTTCCATTATCACAATTCTAAGGGGTTACCCTCAATAAAGGTGAATTGTGGTCTTCTGCAGGAAAGAGCCACCTCCTAGTGTCTTGGAAAGGAGCAATCAAGCAATTTAATCTTGTTACCTGAAACTACGTGCTGCTCAGAATATGTTTATGCAGACATACTTTCTGTGGCTGAAGGAAGACCTTCTGTACTGCTCATACACTTTCCATTGTATTTCCCACCTGCTCTCTCTGATGTTTGGATTGGAAATCCTTGGGGACAAGCACCCACTCTGTTTTTTGTTGTTTACACCAGCTAGTTCAAGGATGCCTAGTCCTTAATTAAGAGTCACAGGTGCTGCAGAATCATAAATACTTGGCCTGTTTCCTTTTTGGATATGTCACTGAATTAACTTAGCAGTAGTACCTGATTACTTTGATAGAACAATAATTTATGTGCAAATATATTAATTTTAAGACAGGAACCAAGGTCAATGAGGGGTCAATGGAGGGGCTCAGCTACTCTTCCTGAAAGCACAATGAAAGGGAAGACTTGATGTGTCCCAAACTACCCCTCCCAGTAAGCAACAAAGCAGGACCCTCAGAGCTTTCTCAAATCAGCTTTTTCTCCATGCACTTTGTGAAGGACCTACTTCCTCTTTTCTCATCCACTTTCTTCTGTTACAATAAGGACGTATAATTTGGCTGTTGTCTTCAATATCAGTTTTTAGAATAAACCCATTATTTGAGAGCTGTTTCTTTGAAGAGCTCTTAAACTTAAGAGCTGCTTCTTTAAAAGTTTAACATGCTATATATTCCACTTCCTTTGAAAATCTAGCTGCAGATATTGAGATATGATATACAGAGTCTATTGTGGGTCAGGAAATGAAATTTTAGTCTCTTTTAGGCCATAGAAAAGAATCAGCTCACCTTTGGAAATCTGGTTTGGTTTTAGACTAGAGGGTAGGGGGAAGCAGAAACAAAACCCCACAAAAAATTCTGACTTTATTCTGAAGATAAAAAACAAGGTTATCAAAGAGACTGGCTGAAGAGATGTATTTTATCACTCCACCTTCCCTGAAGCAAAATCATGACTTCCCTGAGAAACTCTTGGATTCAGACATTTGTAAGATCCAATTTTCAATTTTCTGAGTAGCAGTACCAGAATGCAGAGATTGCTGAGGTCACCTGGTGGAAGAACAAGGCTCTGGTATGCAACGTATATTTCCACGTCTACAGTTACATTGCATTTTTATCATACTAGAATGCAAATCTTTACTGTCTGGCTTCACAGACAAAGGAGCTCTTTCCCAGCAACATAAGTGAAACAGTAGAAGGCGTAACAGAAATATTAACAGAGGGCATAGGAATAGTAGGGCCAGTGCTGGACGGCTACACTGGAGATACAGCTCTGAGACTAGCCATCAGAATTAACTTCTGCATCGCCAGATAAGTGCTGTGAAACATTTTCCTGTAGAAGCCCCAAGGTGAATCTGCAATTACAAACAGTTCAGCACAAGAGGTGTTGTAGAGTGAAGCAGTACAGTTCAAGGACCTGACATCCCCCATTTGTGTCACCTAGGGCTGGACTGGTAATCTTATTTCAAAGTCTGACTTTGCAAACTGGGGTTTGGGATACTGCATTCATGATCTTTGCCTGAGTAGTAGGTTTGCTGGTGTGTAGCTTCCACATGGTTTTCTCTGGACAGGGTCCAGCTGGGTGAGCTGCAAAGCACAATTCAAACTACTTCAAATGTAGACACCAAGGAGCTTTGTGTCAGAAAAGCACTGACACTGCACAATAAATTGCTAAGGAAGATGCACCCTCATTCCAATAGTTGTTTCTTTTCCTAGCACATTGTAAGTAATGTACTTTTATTTCATGTGTTTTAGGGCTGTGTGGGGGGCCGTTCAGTTGATGTGGTAGCTGAAACGGCAGCAATTTTCTCAAAAGCCTTTTAAATGTTGCTTGCTGCATGCAGTATGCTTGCTGCTTTGACTGATCCTCTGGAGCTGTGTCAGCTTCTTTTATGCCTCTACTGATTCTCTCACTCAGGCTTTCTTAGTCCCAGGAAAAACCTGTCCCTTGCTTCCATGTGTATGAGTGGGTAAAACCCTGGCTCATATTAGAAAAACTTAAAGGCCTGTATTGTCTTATAAGTACAACTCTGCATTGGAGGCTAAGGTGCAACTGTGATTTAATACCTCAGAACTAGTGGAAGTGCTAGCAACCTAGTAAAGGTGATAAAATGCTGTGGAAACATGGTAGTACCACTATGGTAGAATAAGCTTCTTTGGAAAAAGTTCAAAATATTTATTACTACTTCTTTCAGGAACTGCACACCCTGTAGTGATGCAGTTGGCTTTAGCACCTTGCTGAACTTGGACCTTATTTAGCATTATTAGTGTCTACTTCATTACTTTGATGTTTAATTTGCTTTCCATTGTTACGTAGCTTAGAATGTATCATGGACTAAACAGATAAGGCTGATTTTTATTTCCAAACTGATCTATGCAGTCATGAGCTGTGTTTCCTAGTTATTCAGCTGTTTGCTGGGTAAATCTTACATGTCAGCCTCCTGTTCTGCTTATGGGTGCAGATCTGTACTGCCACGTTACACTGCTATCAACACAGGATTAGTCAAAGGAAATATTCATGACTGCTTATTACTTTGTAGATTTGCAAGCTGATATTTTTGCAGTGTTGAGTTACCTGTTACTGCCAGAGCAGGAATGTGATGATGTGAGATGTGCACAGAAATGTCAAAAACTATTGGGCTGTGGCAGAGTTTGGCCAGTTGCTAGGTAGCTAGATGGCTGCTGCTGTGCTGATGAATCCACATGTTGTCCAATTTGAGAGCTGCTGGCTGAAACCTACTCTTGCTTTTAGGAGCCCTGACAAATTTTTCATAATTGCATGCTTGCTCTGATTCCTGACTGGACTTGTTAACACACCCTCAAGCAAGACATTCGATGGTCTGTTATTTTGTCATGGTCTTTTTAAGAACTGTAGCTCTGAACCTGCATTTCATTGTGATGACTGCAGAAAAGCAGACCAAAGGAAATTGTCTATACCTCAAACAATTTATAGATTACATATAAAACAGGATGACCCTTTAGTCTGTATATAACATGAAAACGCAATTGCAAGTTTAGGAGGTTGGGGATTAAAAAGAATGGTTTGTCTTGTACACCTATTCCATGTAATTTATCCTCCACAAAAAGAACTGATATAACTTTAAAGTGCAGTTTATTCTATGAATACAAGTTTTCGACTATAAGCACAAATTATTTTCACATCTGGTGCTTGGCATTTGAAAATCTTAATCTATAAATTTAATAAGAAGAACTGCTTCACAGAGCTTAACTGAATTCTGGTTGTAGAAGCTTCTGATTGTAGTAGGAAAGACAGGAAGAGGCAAATATACAGCATGTCACAAGGAATTACATTCTGGCTTTAGCCACTTGTTCCCTCTAGTCCTTCCCTCCCTCCCTCTCCTCAATATCTCCTATGCTTCATTGAGCTCACCTGGAATACTGGGTCAGTTGTATATGATCAAAAGGCAGAGTTTGCTCAGGTGTTGGGGAGATCAGAGGAGTTCTTGCTGAAGAGGCTTGACAACATGCAAGAGTGCTATGAAGCTCAGGCAGAAAATGCTTGTTTTGGTCTGTCTGTGTCCCATCCTGGCTTGACTGCATGCATAATTCCCTGACTTGACTGATGAGTGCTGTCCTAAGGCCAGACCCTGCTGCTTTGAACCAAAAACCATTGCACAAATGAAGTCAGGTAAGACTGTGGTGGGCTGTGTTTATTCCAGCAGTTCCTTCGTATCTGCCTGTAGAAAAGGATACAGCAGTTCGATTTTGGTATTTTTAGGGGAAAAGGGTCAATCTGTATTTAATATTGCCTGCTGTGATGCTGTGCATTTGCATTAACAGAAGTGGTTTGAAATCTGTTTAAATGAAGCTATCCCACAAACTTTTGCTTCCATAGCTGCAAGCTTTGCTAGGAAACCATGCTCTTTTATCTCCAGTGCTTGACAGTGCTGGTTCTTGCTTTTCTGATCGGGTGGGGAGAAGAGAGAGAATGCAGTCACTTTTGAATTCCAAAGCAAGATACTTTTAAAGACATTCCTTGCCAGGGCTAAGCAGACTCCAAGATCAAAGTTATCCAGCCACCCATGTCTTTTTAATAGCAAACTATAACCACTTTAATTCTTCCCTGAGCATTGATTAGATGCGGTATAAACCGCAGTGACAGCCTCCTGCCTTGTAAACACTGGCAGAAAGCACAGTCTTAAAATTCACATGGGATTTGTCTCTAGGACTCTGCAAGACGAACTGGAAAGAGAGTGGCATTCCACATATTCAACAATATGCAAATGCTGACTTTGCAAGCCAACATAGCTGTTTTTAAACAGAAATACAGACCAAACTTCAAAAAGATCTTTATATCCAGATCTCAGTACCCCAAGTGACTCCCAATTAGGACTGGAAATAGGTGACCAGATGTTGCATTTGCAAATGCTGGAAGCTGATGGCCGCTGGGCATTTTGAAAATCTGCACTGATATCATTTGAGAACTCTTTCTTCATTCACTTCTACCTGCCAAGAGTTGTGGTGTTTTGTTTTTTTTTTCTTTTCATGGGCTTTGTTTATCACTTACTTCAATGATAGCTGACACTTAAAGTAGTGCAGAAAACTCAGAAATAAAGTTGTCACATGAATGCCGCTTTTCAGTGTAGCAAAGAAAACAAATTTCCTGATCATCTTGTTTTGAAAGATGAAAAACATTTTAAAATACAGCATTACTGAGAAAATAATTGAAATTAGTTGCTTACTGTACAATTCAGCTCCAGGATTGGGATGCAATTAAAAAAGTTTAGATTTTGGTATTTGGAACAGATTAGCCATTTAAATTAATGGGAACTCAGTTTTTCAGCTTTGGAAATCAGTGTTTTGATTCTGTCAGTTTTTAAAATTCTGGGATGATGAGATCTGGGAAATGGATTCCTTAGGTGGATGCAGAGATTTAACAGCAGTTAATATGTTCTCCCCAGCAATAATGAAATCCACGAGTAATGGGGTTGCTCTACTGAATGTATTTTCAAGGAGTGGAGGAAGAAAGATGTTCTTTCTTTTGTCCTGTTAACAAGACCAATCCCTGGCCCACATTTGCAGAGTACATGTAAGGTCAGGCAGATTGTTATTCAGTAAGCAGAATAAAATGTGCAGTTAAATGAAATCTGTAAGTGAATTTTTATACTGACTGTATAAACAGCATGAAGCTGATTTATGTAATAAAGGACTCATGCTTAGCTGTATCAGCATTTGTCATAGTGGTTTCCCTCTCAGTTGCCTGCATCAGGAGAAAAGCTGTCCATTGTGACTCCTCTTTTCCCAAGGGTTCAGCAATGCACTCTGAAAGCTCTTACATCAAAGACCTAAGGAGAGAGGGGAGAGGTAATTACAGTATGTTGCCAATAAAACAATCAGCTAAGTATTCCTGACATTTGAGTTCACCACCTTTTCATCACCTTTGAGATTGGGAGGGGTACTGAGAAGTACAGAGGCAGTGTAAAACTCTCATGAAGGTTACTCATAATTGCAGCAACCTTTGTTGATTACACAGTTGGGGTGCCCCTGATATATAGGGTTAGTAATGCTTTGATGATGTTAGCTTAGTCTTTCAACCAGGCTACGCCCGGGGGGCTGTGGGGGTGTGAGATGCGCAGTGCGATGGGCTGCACCCTGCGAAGGCAGCAGTGCCACTGTTCATTGCTCCACGTGCACAGTGTGTCTAGTAAAACGGGCATGATAAAGGGGACTTCAGAGCTGAGCTCAGGCTTTGTGGCTGTTTCTTCAGATAAGAATTGCTGTTGTGCTCAGCAGTCAGCTTGTAATGTTTTAAATACTGTGCTTTAAGTTAAAGTCAATTTTATTGAAGAGGAAACAAATACAGACTTTAAAAGTATTCCATTGTGATCCCAGATCTTTTAAAAGATCAATTTCTGAAGGCATAAGTTTGACTGCAATTATTGTGCTACATGGAAATTTCACATAATAACTTTTATATGGACTTTTCCTTCAAATACAAAAAATAAATTATGTGAGTAAATTACTTGGATCACTAAAACCTGCCAGTTAGGATGATTCACAAAGATTAATCTATTGCTTTAAAACACCAAGCAGCTAATTGAAATTTTCATTCAGCTATAAGCTGCTGCAAAATTAAAATTTAAGAATCATAATTCTGTGGATAGTTCGACCAGAAAATAACCAAACAATAAAGAGTTTGTCATGACCATCATTATGTTAAAACAAACAAACAAGAAGTTCTGTTTAACAGCTTTTGTTTTTTTTTTTTCCAGCATGCCTCACAATATAGGGGAAAAAATGCAGAACTGGAAGTTTGAGCAGTAATTAGCTTAACAGATGCCTGAAGGAAATACACTGAGCCAATTATCAGCACCTTCCTTCCAGTGAAAAGAACATTCCTTTAATATTGAAGTAAAATGGAACTGTGTTTGTTTACTGGAAGCATAACAATGTTTCACATTTGAACTGAACAGAGGTGAGTATGTTTTCTACCAATGTAAAATTCCACTCCTCTGGTTAGGTAAGAGCCAAGAAAAGAAATCATTATGTTGTGTTGGAAGTGAAAGAAGATCAGGACTGGATCAGAAATGGATCGAAAATACTGGCTGAACTCCATGAAAAATACAAAGGTTTCAGATATTCCAGTTAGATGCAGAATGAAAATGAATGACAGTCTCCATAAGAAAAAAAAAATGTTAAAAAGTAAGCTCTACCTCAATACAAAAGGCTGTCTGATGGTTAGGTCACTTTCTAGAGGTGACAGGTTTTAGACTCAAGTCATGAATAAGTTTTTAAAATGTCACTAAGGTTGCACATACCTAGAATTTTAAAGAAGGACCCCTCAGCCGGGTTTGGGCAAGTCTACATAGATGCACAACTTATTACACAGTGAATTCTGTACTGTGTTAAGCATAAAATCCCACCAAGTTCTGGGAACAAAAGCTCTTTTAAAGGATCAGTGCTTTTTGCTTTGAATATACAGACTTTAGCACTTTAACAGCAGGAGTCCATTATGTTGCAGCAGTATTTTTATCCTACTGACAAGTACATGTTTCTGATCATGCCTAAAATACCAGTTTAGCTGCCTTTGGTGTGTCTTCATGTGTACGATATCAGACAGCATGACAGGACTGGGCTGAACACCAGAAGATCTTTCATGAGCTCTGCTGACTTGTGGTGTGGGAAGGAAAGCAAGTGCTTGCATTAGCTAGTGGCAGAGCTGGCCAGCTGCAGGCGTGGGGCTGGCCCAGAGAGGGCAGGAGCTCCCTGGATTTTGCCGTGGCTTCACCCTTCACACCATGCAGGTCTCTGTGAGGGTTTGCTGTATGTAACAAGCTGCAACACAACCCATTTTCCCAGGTATACTCTTTTTTTGCTAATACTTAAACACAGGGTAGAGCAATGATGCATTCCTGCCCTTGTGCATTAGTACTTGCTGGTGATTCTGCTGCTCACCCCAAACTTGCAACTGGTGGTAGTTTATGATAAACAGTGTAGGAAAGTTACTGAGTCTTTTGCAAGGTAATGATACATTTTGTGGTTTTGTTTGGGTTTTGTGTTTTGGTTTTTTGTTTGTTTTTTTTTTTTTCCCTGTGCATAGCAAGTAAATGTTCATAGTTTATGAGGATTGTCTTTAAAATGAATAGTTTTTGTGTTTTTTTTCTTACAATACTATTAAATCTCGGTCTGCTGCCACAGACATGCCTAATACAAAATTTTCTGTTCAGATCCCCAACAGATAAAAAACATGGGAGCTGCCACCACCTACAAGTACATGTGTTCTGCAGTGGTGCAATGTCAGTTATTATAGACAGATGGCATGTTTTCTACATGGTAAAGAGAAGGTATCTGAATCTATTCTACTAGTGCATGGCTCTGAAGGAAACTATTGTCCCCTTGAAATGTCTGGAACTTCACAGTGCATTTAGTATATGTATTTTTTTCCAAACAACTAATTGTCAAATTAAGCAATTCTGGATTTTCCCATAGCAGTTATTTCCAGTTACATTTAGCCGGGAAAAAAACTTTTTGATGCGTCATTGGCTTAGTTTGAGTTTCAGCTGTTTCTTGCACATTTCTTTGAAATAATCTCAAATTTGTACACATTTGGGAGCCTTTACCAAAGGTCATTCCTATGCATACTGAAATCTACTGTGTATTTTTACCATCGAGTTGTCAGTAACTTATCTCCTTCATTGCAAAAACATATTTTAATTCTGACTTCAAAAGCTCACTGCACTGATTTCAGCTTCCATGGTAGTTGGGCCATCTAAGTATAAAATAGCATTGGATTATGGGTGAATATTGGCTAAAGAAAAACAATGATGTTATCCCCTTGTAAAATACTGTGATGTGTTTTTCAAACCGGGGTGGGATTGGTTGGGCTGGAAATACTTGTAAAAAACATTTTTTTCTCATTTATACCTATTTTGTACTTAAAAAGAAAAACTGTAAGGAAGCTGTGGAAAAAGCGATCATTTTCTAGGGAAACACTGCCTTTTTATTTCAAAGCAATATTCACTTTCAAAGACTGAGAACTGCACAAGGTTTAGAAATATTTTACACCTCTCAGAATTTTTGACCAACACTGAAAATGTGTTTTCATTGCCTTGTGTAGCAGAGCAAATAAGTGTCTCCCTCAAAGTGCTCTGATGCAAACAGCAGTGTGGGGAATCATGCCAAGAATTACTTGCTGATTTTTTTTTTGAGAATGCCTTTTTTTTTTTTTTTTTTTTTTTTTTTTTTCTGAACAGAGAGTTGAAGCAAGCTAACCCTACTTCTGTTTGTGGGAAAGATTTCTTGATTATTTTTCTGCCTTTTCATCCTGATGAGTGTGACCTTCCTGCTCTGCCATGGAACTGTGGGCCAGGACCCTCTTCTGTCACTGTTTCCCTTGCTTTTAAGATATCCACTAGACATTTTAAAATTCAGTTTTTAGCTCCTAGATCTTCATAGTTATCTCCATTTTGTCTTTAAGCCATTCTTCATGCCTTTGACATGTATTATCTTTACAGACTTGCATATGCTACTTATCTCCCTGGGAATCCCTTTAGGTATGATGGAGACTGATTCTAGGTGGACATAATTGTTTGACTCCATCTGCAGTGGTGCCATGGAGAGCTTCTGCTCTTGGGAAACAGCTCTGGATCTGCAAAGCCTGCTGCTCTTTTACATTGTTTCTGCACACCAAGAATTCTTATCTAAGATCTGGGAAATGAGTTTCTACTCAGTGGTTAATATTTGATAAAAGCTCTTCCAAATGACTGCTGGGAACCAGATAGGCCAAAGGCTGCAATCCATCCAGAATTGACTCAGTATGTCACTCAGAAATGACCTTACAGATAGAAAATCCTCCTAGGATCAATGTTGTATAGTGGCTGGGGAGCAAATAGCACTGAGTTAGGTATAGCAGGATTCAGATGTAAAATGAATTGGTCTAAGCCACTGGATATTATTCAGTATTGTTTATGGAAAAAGGCTGTATGAACAGGGCAAATCCTTTTTTATTTTAGCAAAAGGTCTTTTTTTTCCTCATGAAGGACTCTTGCAAACATGGCACTGATCTGCATGCAGATGCATTTGTAGCTAACAGTTCCACTTTCATCTGTTCCTAGTAGAGATCAACCTCTAATTCTTATTTATTTGGGTTGCACGGATGGCATAGACAATCTAAAGAAAGGGGATATGTCATCATATCTGTTGCTGAGTGATGGAATAAGGTGGGTTTATTCTTTCCACTTCAACCGTTATTTTGGGTATCAAGAAGATAATTAACTTATAATTGGCTCCTCTTTGAGACAAGGT
The DNA here is from genome assembly GCA_013400335.1 of Eurystomus gularis. Taxonomy (NCBI): domain Eukaryota; kingdom Metazoa; phylum Chordata; class Aves; order Coraciiformes; family Coraciidae; genus Eurystomus; species Eurystomus gularis. Next base: position 127,203 of record VZZY01015648.1, read on the forward strand.
GGAGAAAGAGCAGGAGCTGCAATCTCCTCCTGCAGTTGCAGGAGCTGGCTAGGTATGCAAGAGGTGGAAGGTCTGTTTCAGGACCAGGTAATAATTTCAGTATTACAAGAGTGGATGCATTTGGGCAATCAGTTTGACAGTTCATTCCTTGCTCTTTTCCTGGGGTGATGCAGAGACTTGCATTCTCCTTAGTCATGGTGGATTTCAGCTCAGTTCATCACCAAGTCAAATAATAAAAAAGTGACAGTTTGCAGAACACTTTAGCATCCAAATCACTTCTTTGAGAATAAACCTTGTTGATTTCTCCTCCACAAAAAATAGATTTGGAGGTGAAAAAATGTGCTGGGAAATTTTTGCAAAATACTGTTTGATCTTCCAACCAATTCTCCATAGACCTTTATGGTTCTGAGTCAGATTGTGGCTGCTAGAAAACTCTTGTGTTGTGCCAAGGACTGTTTTTCTTTCCTCAGAACTGTTGCTGTCATTTCACAGTGAGCAGCAAACTTTTGAAATTTGTATGACCTTGATATTACTGATTATCAGGTGGAAGGATTCTGTTATGATTTTTTGGTATTCCCTGGGTTTGTGCTGCTACAAGAGCTAACATATTCTTAACAAAGGTACCGTAGTGATCAGAGCTCTGTTTTCATCATGGAATGTAGTAGAAAGATATTATTCAGGCAATTAAAAAGGAAAAAAAAAAAAAAAAAAGCCACTTACTAATATTCTAGTTAGCAGACCAATTACTGTCTTTTTAAAATAAAAAAAATGTTATTTTTTTTGCAAGGAAAAAGCAATAGGTAGCTTGTCTTATCACACAAAATTAATTTTAAAGTGTATATATATAGAGATATATATTTATACTATATGATATTTGTTGTGGAAAAAGTTTGATGAATTGTAAAGTATTTATTGTTCTATTCTTCCACTTTGTGTACACATAATTCCCATTATCATTAATCGATATATGCTTATATTCAACAAAGAGGAGATTCCCAAGGTAGGTAATATGGTTTCTTTGTTTCTCATTGAACTTTAAGGTGTGGGGTTTTTTAATAAGAGAAATAGATTTGCTTTGCATGTGTCACCAACATATCTGAGTGATCGCATCATTCCTCACCGCTGTACTCTCAGATAACTGTTTCTGAAATTGCTGAAAATGAGACTTTCTATCTTGAATGACTGAGAAGAAGGAAGAAGCTATGAGAATACCAAAGTCATTATCAGCTTGGAGGAGGTCCACAGCTCTGCTCAGAAAAGGGCAGCAGGTATTAAACACAACATTATTCAGCAAATAATGAAAGAGCTTGTTCCAGCTTTCTTTATGAGATCAATTAAGAGAAACTGTTGTTTCTACTGTATACCTTTTCCCCACTGATTAGGGTACCTGGAAAGCCCTATGCACTCACTATACTTACTCCACTTCTTTACCTGAAGCAAAAATCACATGTAGAGAACCCACTAAAAAGGTACAAAAGCAATCTTTGCAACCATACTGATAATTTTCAACACTGGGTTTTTTTTCCCCAATAACAGTAAAATTTTCAATACTGGGGTAATGTAGGTTTGAATGCATGGATAGTTTATAAAGCAGTACCCAATTATGACTTGTCTGGCCAAATGTAAGATAGAGAGTTCATGAGAAACTGGATTAGCCTTTCTCTGCTTTGCTTACAGATCCACAGTGGTTACAGCTGGGAAAAATTAATAATAAAATATCAGTGAGCATGCCTTAAATCAATAGGTAGGATTTTGGCAAGACTTTTTGGGTCTGAAATATGACTATCTGGTATAATATAGCCAGTAAGCTGTGTCACTGTTTTTAGAAATGTTATTCATAGGAGAGAAAGACATGCTGTGTAAGTATTTTTATTTTCTTTACAGTACATATTTTGGGCGAAAAACTCATAAAATTAGATAATCTGTGATAAACATTTAATAAGTCCTTGAGAATGTTTCTCCTGTTTTGGTTCTCTAGCACAGGAAAGACTCTTTCTTCCCATCCTTTCAAAATGTTGATGACTATATTCTTTGTAGTGGAAAGAGGTGATATTAGAAAGTGTTCCAGGACAGTTTGCAGGTCTGCATGAAGTTATCTTCATATCCATCTGGAGAAGAAATGTTCATTCCTCCTCTGACACACCCATTACATCTGTGTTGAGGAAAGAGAGTAGCAGGAGTAGGAAAATCTTGTCTCCTCTCTACTGCCTCAGGTGTATTTATTTGTCCTGGCACTGCTTCCCTCTCGTTTAGGACAAATACAGGGAGGGAGTATACCATGGCTTTCAGCATCTCTGTTCAACTCCTGTTTTGCTCAAAAGTGAAAGCAGCCTTCCTGCCAGCTGGAAGTTGTCAGAAGGTGGTGGTCATGGGCCAACACCACTGAAAGCTTTCGACCTTCTCTGAAAATACCTGTGTCCAGCTTTATTGAGAAAGTGTCAGTGATGCTTCCTTTTTTCTAACATCTGTTTCCTGTTCAAGTTGCTTCTAATTTTATTTTTGACATGATCTAATCTTTTGAGATTAAAATTTTTCAGGAGGCTAGTTTTCAAGCTCAGAAAAAAACGGTTTATCGGTTAACACAAAAGAGTCAATTGTGTGAAAATGTTGCTTCCTAAAATAGTAATCTCCACCTCTGCCCAGGATGTTGTCTGTAAAACTAAAATCCTTCTAACTGCTTAAGTGAGGTAAGGCTTAGATGTGTCCTTCAGTCCTTGCTTACCCACTTTGCTATTTGAAATAACTTCAGCATATTGGGAAAATATATTATCCTTTGGCAGGCTCATGTCCCTGCCTCAGACAGCAAGAGAGCTGCCAAACATCATGTTCAAATTATATGTCCTGCTTTCCCACAACATCTCCAGCATTTCCTTGTTGGGTAAAAGGAGAGCTGCATATGTTACCTCTCTCGGTAGTAGTATAGATTTTTCCCTTCCAGTCCCACATCTGAAAACTACAAGCAATACTTCTTATATAGACATATTGTCCCGCCCCTCCTCCCATCATTTTGAAATATTTTTACATGCCTCTTTCCCCGCTTCTCAAGGGTAATTTGAAAGTGCTGCAAGCAGGAGTGCAAAACAACACCATTTGTGAAAATGTATTTTTGTGGAGTGGCTGCTGGGCTGCACTTTTAATTTTTCTCTGCTATTGCCCTCATTTGGCTGTGAATCTCTGCGTATACAAGAAGACAGCTATGGTCTCTCCTACAAAAATGAGAGTTTTCTAAAGACATTTTTTCCAGCTCTTTTTTCTTTCTTTCTGAGCTCATTGGGGAAAAGTAGGTAGAAAAAGACTGGGAATTTGAAAAATAAACATAAGTTGGTGAGCTGCCAGTGTCAGGTTTGCTACATACATGTGTAAGCCAGGGCCCATTCTTAAAAATGCTATTTCTCCTCCTTATGTTTTGCATTCATATTAAATTTCCATTGTGAACTTTCAAACCTTTTTGGCTGCATAAAGAGAGAACATTTTCCCACTGATTTAATATGGGCACAGTAGAGACAACTCTGTGTAGCGCTGCAAGCCTCTGCAGTGCATCCCAGCCAATCCATCTTTCTACCTTTGGGATACTTATTACCTCATTTTTAACATATATTTTGTTTTACACGTTTCTAAACACATGCATTTGCTGGAAGATTAGGTTGCAAGGATACCCCTTTTTGTTTACCCTTTCTTTTGAAAAGGAGAAGGTAAATTTCTCCATCTTGCAACAGCACAAGCCCTAACTGTTACCTTCTCCAAGTGGAAACTGGGAAGAAACGTTCTCTTTTATAATATTTAAAATAGCTTCATCTGAGAGAATTGGGATGCTATTGTTATTCTGCATAAAATGGAAATTCCTCAGAAATGAGAAGGACTGTGCTTTGCTCATAGATTTTCCTTTTTTGGTCTGTTTGGGTTTAAAATGCTAGAAGTAATCTCTAGCATTTCCACATATAATGTTGTTTATGCAGATACATGAGATCAAAACAAAAGGGACATGTATTTTTTCAGAGTTTTAAAATTTCATGGCCTTTTTTTTTCTGAGGTTAAACAGTTGTTACTGAAAACAACAACCAGAAATATAAAAGCTAGATGTGATTTAATCCCTTTTTGCCAAAAATGAAATTTCAAGAACATGCTGCTTGAGCCAAATCTTGGAACACTGGGTGTGAGTTCATGATTTTGTGAGAGGCTTTTTGTCAATGCAACTTGAGGGGCCAAGGGCTTCGTGCTCACTTCTGCCTGTCAAGAGATTTTTCCAATTGCAACAATCTGTGCTTTTCATCAAGAAAATGGGTGTTTCTGACATAATTAACTCTCATGGAAACATTTGAATGAGTTTGAAAGACAACTGTTCCAGTGTGGGACAAGAACAAACTGGCATTTCTAAACTGTCATAATTTGAGTTATGTGGAGTTTTTCATTAATGTCTCCTAAACATTTTAGCTTTCCTTGTTTTTCCAGAACCCTTTTTGTTCCATTTTGCACTCTTGTTAAGTTGGGGGAGTCTCAGTGCAGTAAATGAAAGGATAAGGCTAAGTGAAAAACAAGCTGTCTTAAATGCAGTACATTTCGTTTATTAATTAATAAGCATCATAAAAAACCCTACAGAACAGGGTAAAAGGATTTGTGCTTGAGTCAGAAATATCTGAAAGACAATTTACCCCAGTAGAGAAAGTCTCTTTCTTAACATATAACTAATCTTTCGAAAAGTGCTGGAAGGACTTTTCAGAAGAAGAGAAGAAAATTGCTGAGATTTGAATTGCAAATATTTTCTGCAACCATTGTTTTCCTGAAATATATGTGAAGATGGCTTCAAATTTTGACTGTTCCCATTTGTTTCCAGGTATGACACATCAGCCTACCCCTCCCCTACCAAGTCTAAACAAAGCAAAACCTGTCTGGTTTTGTTGTTGTGGTGGTGTTTTTTTTTTCACAAAATCTGTATGTTTAGCTGTCCTAGGCTATTGAGATTAGAAAACCCAAGGGCTGTGGTTGTCAGAACTCAAACAATTATAAATTAGCTCAGAGTAGCCAGTGAGAAAAGACAATTGTAAAACATTTTTCAGAACAAATGGTACTTTATTTGTTCTCACTTAATTCTTTTTTGTCAAAATTCACATTTACTACACCTGTTTCATTTAACTACAAATAAAACCTGACAAGTTTCTGTTCTGCTGCTGGATTTTTTCTGTTTTTGGAAATGAACTAGGAATGGTGGATGTTTACTTCTATCTGAACTCAGCAATTTCAGTCATGTTACGTTCAAGGGATCTTATCTTTGTTTTCTGTTAAATGAATAAGCTAGTTAATTTAATCAAGGCAACCAGACTATGTGACGTAGGAGCTGAAGTGAGCTTGATACAATCAGTTTTATTTTGTCAAAATCAATGGGCATTCATGAAACAAGTGGGAGATATTAATTTAATTAATACTTTACTGGGGAACAGGTGATTGATTTTGTGTGTCATTTTAGCTACTACTATTCACAGCCCAGTGGTATTCACTTAAATAACCACTGACTGAGGTTTAATAGACTGTTACCCTGGAGAAAAAGGTTCATTGGCGTAGGAACTGATATTCCAGAGGAGGAACAGGGATGTGGACATTCAGCTCAGTGACTTTCAGGCTGTGTCTTCATGAACATTTTGTGTAGGAGCAGGAAGGTGTTTTGGGGAAGTGGCTGCTCCATCTTGGAGGCAATATTGAACCTAGAGGTCAGTAGGTGCCAAATCTTACCAGACTTGCATCACTATAAGAAAAGAGAAGGTACCCAAGGAAACACAGGTTTTGTGAAGGAAAAGGTGTGAACAGTGATCTGCAAGGTAAAGAGCAGGTATGGTATCAATGCGGGCTGGGTTTATTTCACAGGCTGGATTTGTGACGAGCCTGGTGCTAAAGCCTTCCCACTACCTGGCCTTTTACAGCTTTTGTGACATGAAATCTTCATTTTTCCATACTGAAGGCAAAGTCCACAAACCATTTGGATAATGACCAAAGGAACAAGTAAGAATTTGTCAGCCGTTTAAATGTTTGCTCAGTGTCAGTATCAGAAGTAGTAAAGGCTCTTATTTACATTGCAATGTTAATCCAGCTTCCCAGCGCATATGGTCATTGTTTCTTATAACTGAGTCTACTACATAATTGCATTTAAATCATCAAAGTTTAAATACAAAGCAATTGTTTATTAAACCTATAACAAGATTCGACTTACAATATAAATAGTCCTGCAATTAAACACCAACAGTTACTCTCTGTATGAATAGACTTGTTTGGATACTGAGAAAATGTAGTTTTAATGCATTACGTTTTATTGTTATACCCCTATTTTGGGGGGACTTTGAAAAGTCTGTTATGCAGGTCTGGCAAAAATGGATGTGGATGTTAAAGTCCTGTTCTCACTAACAGTGCAGCAGCTTTTGGACTCCTGCTCCAGATTTTCTCTGCTCCTTCCAGCATACCAATACAACACTTGAAGCAGCTGTGCACTAGTCCAGTGAAAACAGGGAATATGCTCAGCTGCTTCACAGATCTTTTAGCCCACTGCTAATTTTCTGTTAAAGGTAGCAATACAGCTACTTCTCAGCATGCAGTGATTTTCAGACCTATTTCACCTAATTTGTTATTTATTTAAAGAAGACTAAATCTACTGGCAATTTGTCTTCTGAGTGTAATTGGTAATCTGCTGCTGTATCCCAGCTATGGAGTTGAAATAGCTTTAGTCATTATTTTTTATCTACTACCCTCAGGATCCAAATTAGATGGCTAATAGCCTGGTCAAAATAACATAAAATTGTTCATAGCTGCTTAATCAGATTAAAAATCAGCATATTTAAACCCAAATAAACAATTGAAGTTATTTAAATATTATCTAATTATATATAAAAGCACAACCTCCTCATTTTTAGAGAGGAGGTATATAATAGATTCATTGTGCAAATATTACTTTATGACAGTATCTGAATGCACAATTGGAATTTCTCAGGTACAAGACCACTGATATTTAGAGACACATTCACTTTCATTAGCAGCATATTAGAAGAATTAAAGCCTGGTATTAAAGTCTCCTTTTTTGTTGTTGGGGTTTGGGTTTTTTTAATTGCCTTGTGAATGCAAGCATGTTGTTAATGTCTGAAGTGGTGCAGACTTATTTTCTAAGGAAATAAGGTGTTAAACTTATTTTCTAAGGAATTTTTAGTTTCTATCTAATTACCTTATTTTGAACTTAATCTCTGCTTGCCAAAGTTAACACTTTTCTTTTTCTGTTCAAGTCAGCCACCAAGAATATTTTCTCCTTAAGCTTTTTAAATCCTTTAGTATTTCACATATATATGCAGTTACTGATAATGGAAAATTTAGATTTCCACCATGCATAATAACCAGACTGAAGCTGTTTGCTTGGTAAAGGGACCTTGAGTTAAGGGAATTGCTGTTAACAGTCAAATACCAACAGTTAAAAGCATTCTCATTAGGAGCTAAAAATGATTGATTGAGAGATGGAGCTACCAAGTGTTTACTGGAATGTGTGAAGGTTTATTAACATTGGCACAGGGATGATCCTGTTTGTCTAGACATTTACAAAATCTAGTGTGTCTGGACTGTGATTTGTGGGAACCTTTCCCCTGTGTAAACAGTATTTTCTTCTAAGTGATAGACATGGCCCCAAATACACTGCAATATTGGCCTGGAGCATCAATTGGCTTTGACAGAAACCTGCTAGTCACAAATAACAGGGTAAAGCTATTGTCTTTTTTTTTACTATTCCCTTTAAGCTAGGGCTCTGGAATGGGGTTTCAGAAGTCTGCTGCCTCCTTTATTCCTTATGAAATGTTGCTTTTCTGATAGTATCATTTCAGATTTGTTTGGGGTTTTTTTTTGGTTTTGGTTTTTGTTTTTAGAAAGGGTACCTGGGATTTCAATAGCTGGAAGAAAGGGATGTGTATAACTAAGGGAAGAGCATTTCCCAATTTACTGCAGAACACTTTGTGTCCTGGGCACAAATGTTTCTAAACCAGCTTTTTCACAAGGTCATGAGATGGTTAATAAATACAGAATGCAGAAGAATTCCAGAATCCCTTGTTCTTTGCCATTCCTCTTCTTCCTTGCTTTAAATTCTGCATGCATCCTCTCACTAGTCTTCACCAGAAAATGATTTTCAAAACTTCTGTACACCAGAAGACTAAAACCATATTCTCTCACTTACTATGTGAGTATGTAATGCTGTTGCTCTGTTCTAAGCCACACAGTAGAGAAGTGCTTTCCAGCTTAAATATAGTATCCATGATTGATTAATGTATTGCCAGTGTCTATTAAAGTCATAATGTCATAGCAATTTTGTCACAAACCAGTACAGCTCATTTGACAGTAAACCTTTGACAGTGAAAAGATGTAGTGTAGGTTTAAGCCTGGCTTGCACACAGCGTAAGGGTGATAGACCAGTAATAAAGCAATGCAGCCATCATTCTAGGAGGTATGGCTCAAAACAAGACACAATCTGTAATAGCAGGGCTATGCATGTTGCTTGCTTTCCACTTTGGAATCAGCATGGAAATATATAGCAGTACTATATACTAGTATACTAGTATAGCTGTATTTAAATATACATAGGCCAGGAAAACAAGAAGCAATTTTCCTGTGATAAATGGAGCACTTTCAGAGCTGTGGAATACTCATCACTCACCTTCCCTTTTGCTGTACTCAGGTGGGACAAACAAGGAGATTTTACTAGGTACCCTATGATATTGATTTGAAAAACAAACAAACCCTAACACCACAAAAGAAAAAAACAACCCTTAGGTGATTTAAGAGATAAATATCTTTAAATGATGAAAAGAGGCAATCTTTAAGATTTTTTTTTTTTTTTTAAGCTCCCAGGAAAAGAGGTGAAAGCTGCTACTGATTTATGTTGGTTTTGTTTCTGGAAGTTTTTTCTGTAAATGCAAACACCTAGAATTTTCTCTTAAACACAAAACCAGGTTTCAGGAAACTGGTAGGTTCTCCCTCCCTACTGAGCTGGACCCTTTCATTCACTGGAAACACTTTCAGTTGCTGTATTTCAGCTAGCCCTATTCTCCAGTTCTTCTATCATACATAGACAGGAGAGTGCTCTGTGCTGGTGAGAGACTTCAGCAAGCTTTGGAGAGGCCTTATGCCATGCTGACTTTCTTTTGCTGTAAGAAAAGCAGAAAATGTTAAGGAAAGATCATCAGAGAGATTTTTTAAATGGTCACTTCATTACAGCCTCCATTCTCTGAATGACACCTGGTAACACATTGTGCTTTTGCAATTTTGCTGTCAAAATGGATGGTGGTTTATATCTCATGGAAATAGATTGCATAGCTCGCTGTAGAAGCAGTTAGTCAACAAAATGCACTCTGGCACTTGGTGTAGAGACTGTAATTATTTGACTGGTGGCCAGCCTAGGTAGCTCTTGGGAGCCATAAATAGTATTTAGAGGTTGCTGTAAAAGCTTTTTAATTTGTTACACCAGAGTTCATTTACATTGTACACCATATGTCACGGCAAAAGCACCCTCTCTTTGTAGAACATTATGCACAACACAATATGTTATAAACACTACTTTTTAATGGCCTCCAGAGTAACTGTAGATAGCTCATCCAGGAGGCAGTTTAAAGATGAATCTGTTACACGGCTGGAAATCCGAGGTCACTTCGTTTTAGCTAATGAAATGAGTCAAAATTCGCTCTGTGTTTCAGATGACAACATGGCCCACCAGTAGTTTAATCTCAATAATGCAAAGTCATTTGTTATAGAGTGATGCAGGAGTTTTACTGTAATAAGAGAACACATCCTCTGAGAGCAGAGGAGAAAGATCTAGGTTTTGAAGGGGGAAATCTTTGGATGAACCTGAACCTGCTGCTGTGCAGCTGAAGTGAAACAAGACAAATGCAACTCCAGTGGTGTATTGGAGAGAGGTTACCAGCATGTATAAAGTAATTAGCTGTTGTCCGAGTCTACATGAGTGTAGTCTATAATTCTGATACTTAAGTTCAAGAAGCTGAAATGGACAGAAGGGCAAAGAGAGACTACCAAAGAATGGAGTGTGTGTTTTCAGGAGAAGATGAAAAGAGCTTAGCTGGCTTAGCCTGCAAATTGAAGGCTGAGAGGAGGTAGGATTATTCTAAATAAATGCATCAGAGAGGATTAAGCATGAGGGAGGAAGAAGAGCTATATAAACTGAAGGATGATAATGGTAAGAAAAAAAGGTTAGGGACTGTACGTTAGCAAACTTAGTCTGGCAGTTGAATGATTACTAAACATTAGAGGAACAATTTACATCCACCCACTCAAGATGCTGGTTATGTGAACAAGATGGTAAATTTAGAGAATGCACTAACCCGGTAAAATGCAGATGTCATAGTAATGGTCAACACCTAAAACAACCAGGAATCTGAAACAGCCCTTTCCTTTATAGTTCAAACACAGATGATTTTTCTGCTTCTCTTGCAAAGGAAATTTTCAGTTCACTGAGGAACTCTGGACTGCTTAGGGTCTATTTCAAGTGTTTGCTTCATCCCTGACTGGGGAACCTTAACACACATAAGTCCATGGGACCTGATGAGATTCATCGCAGAGTCCTGAGGGAACTGGCTGATGCAGTTGCCAGGCTACTCTCCATAACGTTTGAAAAGTCATGGCAGTCAGGTGAACTCCCTAGTGACTGAAAGAAAGATAACATCACACCCATTTTTAAAAAGGGTAGAAAGGATGACCCCGGGAACTACCGACCTGTCAGCCTCACTTCTGTGCCTGGGAAGATCATGGAACAGATCCTCCTAGAAGATATGCTAAGGCACATGGAGGACAGGGAGGTGATCCAAGAGAGTCAGCATGGCTTTACTAGGGGCAAGTCCTGCCTGACCAACCTAATGGTTTTCTCCAATGAAGTGACTGCATCAGTGGACAAGGGAAGAGCTATGGATGTCATCTGTCTGGACTTCTCCAAGGCCTTTGACATGGCCTCCCACAACATCCTTCTCTCCAAGTTAAAGAGTGGACTGTTCACTGGATAAGAAATTGGCTGGATGATCACATCTAGAGAGTAGTGGTCAACAGCTCGATGTCTGGATGGAAAAAGGTGACAAATGGTGTCCCTCAGGGGTCTGTGCTGGGACCAGTGTTGTTTAATATCTTCATTAATGATATCGACAGTGGCACTGAGTGCACCCTCAGCAAGTCTGCTGATGACACCAAGCTGGNGGTACTAGTGGATGAAAAGCTGGACATGAGCAACCAATGTGCAATGGCAACCCAGAAGACCAGTTGTATCCTGGGCTTCATCAAGAGAAGCATGGCCAGCAGATCGAGAGAGGTGATTCTCCCCCTCTACTCTGCCCTGGTGAGACCTCACCTGAGTACTGCCTCCAGCTCTGGAGCCCCCAACACAAGAAGGACGTGGACCTGTTGGAGAGTTTCCAGAGGAGAGCCATGAAAAAGATTAGAGGACTGGAGCACCTCTCCTATAAAGACAGGCTGAGAGAGTTGGGTCTGTTCAGCCTGGAGAAGAGAAGGCTCTAGGAGGGACCTTACAGCAACCTTCCAATACCTGAAAGGGGCCTATTAGAACGCAGGGGAAGATCTGTTCTCGAGGGTCTGTAGTGACAGGACAAGGGGTAATGATTTTAAGCTAGAAAAGGGTAGATTTAGGTTAGACATTAGGAAGAAGTTCTTTAATATGAGGATGGTGGATCACTGGAATAGGTTGCCCAGGGAAGTGGTGGGGCATCCCTGGAGTCATTCAAGGTCAGGCTTGATGGGGATCTGAGCAACCTGACCTAGTTAGAGATGTCCCTGCTTATTGTAGTGGGGTTGAACTAGATGGCCTTTAGAGGTCCCTTCCAACCCAATACATTCTATGATTCTATGATCTCAAGCCAGCTGAGCAAAGAAAGAGTTAGTAACTTCACTCTGAAAATCTGATCTCAATTGTTTTTCTTTTTTAGGACCTCACATTGGTTTTGTGCTTTTTTTTCTTTTTTTTTCCCCCCCTCCCTTTCTGCCCAGTTATGTCTATGCTATTACTGGCAGAAAAAAAAATATTTTTGTGTATTAGTGCAGGGCCCAGGCTTGGTGTTGGGGGTTACCATAATGCTAATCAGCATCCTTCTTTGCTGTCAACAGGTTTCTATGTGATTAAATTTGTCTCTGTCTTTGTTAAATAACTTATTCTTGAGTTAACTTGATTTTCAGAAGATTGGTAACTTTCTGAAGCACTGAGACTAGAAAGAAATATAGTTCTTTTAAAGTCATTTTTTCTCCCTCAGTGTAATTCTGCTGTAGCCTTTTTTTACAGATAGAATTATCCTGTTTGGCCCTGCCAAATAAGAAATCAGAGAGCTAAAAGAAAAAATGGTGTCCAATTTATATAGAATTACATCTCTCAATGAGCTTTAGTGGTTTTGAGGTTTGTGCAAATTAATTGCAATCAGACTCATGATGTGTGTCTCAAATGTGAAATCTGTTTCTGAAGTCAACCCTGTATGTCAGGATGGATATTCTGATCTCCATGCCTTTTACTTTGTGTTTTAGCCTTCCTGTCACTGTTCAGGTTCGAGTGTTACCTGCATTATTCTAAGAAATGATGAGAATATCATTCTTATTTGCTATCTGTGGCACTGGGCAGTACCTTCATGTGAATGGAACTCGATAATTTCACTGGAGAAGCTGTCTCCCTGCCACCAGTCTTACATGACTTCATGCTTGTGTGTCTTGCCACCAAAACCCTTGCTAGCTCATGAGGTGATGTGATACCAAAAGGACTTGTTCTTACCAGGGCAGTGCAGCCGAGGCCACAGAAGCGTGGTGTCTATAGCTGCAGAAGCACTGCTGCTTACAGTGCCACAAGATGAGGTACTGCTCCAGAAAAAAAGAGAGGGATAATGTGCAGACCTGGGACAGTGACAGTAAACAGCCTAAAGGACCCATGTTTGAGACTCCAGTCTCCTATGTTCCCTAAATCTTCCCCTTAGAGGGACAGCCTGTTTGCCTTTCCAGAGCTGAGTAGGAGGCAGCAAAGTAAAGGCTGTTTCTATCAGCCTTAGTGTCTTCCTATAGCTAGAAGTGGACCTGCATATGACAACTCCTCTATCGAAGAGTGCATGTTATAGCCATTATAGCTTTGGCTTTAGATATTTCTAAAAAAAAACCCCAACATTTACCAGGTGGTAGAATGAGGATTTGTACCATAATGTCTTGTAAGGGCTGACTGTACCTTCAAAGGTAGACATGGCTCTGATCATCACGGTATATTAACCAACTTAGGCTTTTAAAACTTCCCTCCTTGTAGAAAAGGCTTTTGTTGAAATGCAAGGACTCCCTCCAGGGATGTGTGGCTCTTTTCTTCCAAGGCAGGGAAGTAATTAACTGCCATGATCTCTTATCCATGCTGTGCTTCTCACAACACTTCAAAGGAACTTGTTAGATGCACAAATCTTACTGTGCTCATCCTATGTTAAAACCATGAATTGCTAAATTCACCTTTTCAAGCTGGGGCTGGAGCCAGAGGAGTGAGTCAGTCATGTGGAGCAGGTGTGGCTTCCTGATTTAATTAATTTAGATAATTGCAGCTCTTCTTCAACAGCATCAATCTATTATGTGTCTTATGCAGCAAGTCCCTGGTTTATAAATCCGATTGCTGGGGCTGCTTGATGATCAGTTTTAAAAATTCTTTGCTTTCCCTCATGCACATTGACTCTGTCTGACTGCCCACTCGACCAATCAAGTCCTATTTCTATTATAATGAGCTTTTGGAGGTGTGATAAAGTTTGAATGGCAAGGGCTGGCAAGGAATTACGGTAGTTTCCAACTTTACTCTCTGATTCTTTCCTTCTCTAAAGCTCTTGTTGCTGCAGCAGTACAAGTGGGATCAGCTTTAATGAGATTTTGATTGTGTAAGGAGGGAGCATGCAATTTGTAAAAGTAAATACATAATTACTGGGAGAATATGAGTGTTAGGCTGATTAACACTGGTGAAAATAGAATGTTGTGGTCCAATTCGGAAAATGGGGAATGGTAAATTTGGGGGCTTAGTGCATTTAGACCAGGTTTATGTACTATCAAATAATCACCTTTGTTTTCAAACAGGGCACAGGAATATCTTTGTACATACTGTTTCTCTAACAACTCCAGCAGTCCTCAAAATTCACAGGCATGCAGACTTCTGATGTTTTGGGTTTTTTTTTTTTTCTGTTTCTGAAATCCTGAAATACTATACTTGACCAGAGATTTCATATCTGTAAATTGGAATTGAGCTGGAAATCCAGTAGAGCCAACAGCTGAAATCTAGCTGTTAAGTCAAAGGATTTGTGAATGCATAACCCAAATGTGTTTGTTTGTGTACGTAACATTAAACAATATAAAAGGGAAGTGTGTATTTTTGTGAAACTTTTTGAAGATTTTTTTGTGCCTTGGAACTCCAGATCACTATACAAATGTGTTAATTCTAACAAGTTTATAATTTTTTCACTGCCAGAATTTAAATTTGGACATTTTTTCTTAGTCTTTTTGTATGGTTTGTAAATCTCCTTTGTGGTTTTTAGAGCATTTTTAGAGATATGCCTACATTATCTGTGTGCTTGGAATCAGGCAAATCTATTACATTAATATAATTCCTAGGTTTATTTGGAGAAATTTTAAAACAGTAATAATTAAAAAGCCAATAGATGTATGGAATTTTGTCTGTAGCTTAGTGACCTGTCTATTTCAGTAACATTATTATGTTATGTTTTTCAGGGTTATTCTGTCATGCTATAGCATTGACACAGCCATTCCAGTACTCAGCATTCATCTTTATTCTTCTTAAAGGTGAATCTTGCAGTCTCTCTGAAAAGACTCAGATATAATCAGAGGAGCTTTAATTGTGGTAAATCAAGTAACAGACCTAGGACTATTTTGGTAAATATGATTAGCTATTCCCAGACTAAATTAATAAATGAAAAGGATTTAATTGTCAGCTGTCTTTGCCAAGTGTCTGATTTCCAAGCTCGTGATTTTAGAGGTAAGTACAGTGTTCAGAAGTCGCCAGACCTGCTTACTACTAGAAGCACTCCTCCTCCATTTCCTTGAATCAAATTTCTTATGCATTGAAACCAGCTGCAGTGGTCCCATTGTAGTGGATTGTGCCTTTCGAGGCCACAGGAAAACTTCCAGTGACTTCAGCAGAATCCCCACTGGGGTGCGATCCAGGCAATGGTGAGTAGCATGGCTCAGTAAACTGCACAGTTATAGTGAGAAATAACAAATCCTCTCAGATGCTTGATCAGCTAATGTTCAACTCGGGGTGATTTCACAAATGGAGGCCAAGGCCTTTTGCAGGCAATATGACAGGAAGAGGGATAATGTAATGTGGCAGATTCTGCATGGAAGAGAATTGGGGTCATTTGGTATGCCCATGTATAATGTAACCTTGTGCCACAATTAAGACACTGGATAGAAGCTGTTGAGAAGGATAAGCTACTGATCCATACATTTTATGTTTCTGTTTATTTAAGATAAAGCCTCATGTTAGAAGGCTTTTTTTTTTTTTTTTTTAATAGTAAGCCCCTTTAAAGCTTTGATTTCCTTTATTTTGTTTGTAGGTGTTGATTTTTTTATGTCTTTATCTCTGTTTAGGTGAAAAGAAGGATTTCTAGAAGGTAGTCTGGCTTTAGAAGCTGACCTATAAAGCAGGACAGAGATCTATAGAATTGAACCATAATGGCAGCACTATACCCAAGGGGAAGTACATCGCTCATTTTCAGGGAAAAGGGGAGAAATCTCATTTTTCAAGTATATGGAGGTGATTGTGTGTGCTTGCTTTTTAAATAGTGAAATTCCCCATAAAAACTGGACACTTCTGCTGAAATATTCTTTCCTCAGAAAACTCAATTTTCTGTCAGTAGACAGCTATGACTGAAAAATGTCACCTGCTCAAATTTTGGAGACAGAGATGTGATAGAATACTGTAGAAAGAAGTTATGGACTGAAGGCCAGAGTGGACATGAGCTTTCAGACACCTGTTAGAAGTCAGCTTTGATGAAGGAGAGAGAGGACAAGGCAGAACCAGGTTACATTCAATTATTCAATTCATTTCTACCACTGGTTATTTCAGATCTTTAGGTTGGTGCTTATGAACAAAAGGTTGGGACAGTAATCTGTTTCAAAAGTATGCCAGTGAAAATAAAATGATCAATTAATATCAAAGGTAGACTTTTCATCTGTCACAGCAAGTGGGAAAAAAAAGCAAAGGCATAAAACCCTGTAAGCAGATCCTTTAAAGTTTAAGGTGTGTTTGAAACTGATCTGGATTCTTCTAGCTTAAGAGAAGTCATCCTGCTTCTCTCTTTGTTTTTCTGTGCTATTTTCTTGCTCTCTGCAAATCTCCCAGTTTATTTCTAAGTTAGGTTGGTCAGCTTTATCAATTGTATACTTGTTTGGCCCTTTGGAATTCCTATGGTACTTCAGTGAAGCTGAAGGTCTTTGAAGACCATCTCTGCAAAGTTCAGAAGACAGTTATTTCAGAACACTTAGCCTGGAGATTATCTTCCTCCCATTCTTGGAAAATGATGGGAGAAGAAAAAAACACCAGAAACTATGTGAATCAATTCTTGAGGGCTACATCAGATCACTGCCAAGTTTCCAGAAGAACAGACAATTTCTGCTTTCCTATGGTGAGTAGGACCAGAGGCCCATCTACACTATAGATGAAAGCAACACATAGTACCCCCTTGTCCATGGTAAATTTTCTGTAGGCAATTAAAGGTTTGCCTATACTATGGTAAATGTTTCCTTTCAGAGGTTGCATGGCTATGGTTAGGCAAATTCAGCATCTGGGCTTCTTGGCACTCAGCTGAAAAAAGGTTTAGGAGTACAAATACACCACAAGGCTCTTCCAGTGGGAAAATCACTCTCAGGACCAAATCTGTTACAAATAACTCACGTGCCATATATATTTCACCAAGAACAAGCAATAGGCACAAAATGCAAGACTTCTGAATTTAAAAAAAAAAAATCATGTCTTTTGAATGCATATGTATCTCTCAGTGTCTCTAGTTCAGAAAATGGAACATCATTAATATTTATGAGGAGTAATTTGTATCAATTTATAATTATCTTGTGTAAAATTAATTCTCTCAGTGTGTATGTAAAATATTCAAAAGGCAAAATGAAATGGCCGTAATAAAAACTTTTGTAGTAGTCACACATAGTGTACTCAGTAAACAATTTTTTGAGTCCTTTTGCAAGATAGTGCCACTCACCTGAACATCTTGGTGCTGTTCAGAGAAGGGAGCCTCGTCTTGTCTTCTATTTATCCCTCATCCCACACTGCACAGGCTTGTCTGATGTGGAGTCTTGAGCTATGAAACCAGTAACTGATTTTCCTGTGGATTTTTATCAAGGTTCAGCAGTTTCCAGTGCAAGCCTTTTTCCCACTCCTGGTTTCATTTGGCATACATATTTCTCTCAGTGTGCTCTTGACCCCACTTTTTCTAGGTATACATGCTGAGAGCTTCAAGATATTTAAAAATAAGCAAGCAGGTACATTTCAGCTTTTTCATCTACTCTTCCCTTGCCTCTAGTGTAATATCTATGTCCTGCCACGATCACTGTTTCCAATCTCTACTGCTACTAATAGTGTTTTCCAACAGACTAATTTCCCCACCCTGGTCATTATGGACAGTCAGTGACCTTTAACAGATGAAAGCCTGAGGCAGCTCTGAATGAACTTGCTTCCTGTAATCAAAGCAAATTCAGGGAAATAATTGTTTCATTAAGCCTTAACCAATGGTGTTTGTTTTCTAATTACATCCAATGGCACCAATGAGAAAAATGCGCTATATTTGAGCTCTTAACAGTTTGGAGTTTTCTTTTAGCTCCTTACCTGGATCCCAAGGGATGCAGGAGGTGGTATAGAAATTTGCTGGGGTTTTTAAAGTTTTGTCTCACCTCTATCTGTGTCATGGAGTTGGACCTGAAGACATGGGTAATTATGTCAGAGTCTGTATTAGATTAGTAATTTGGGGATATG
Source organism: Eurystomus gularis (assembly GCA_013400335.1). NCBI lineage: Eukaryota > Metazoa > Chordata > Aves > Coraciiformes > Coraciidae > Eurystomus > Eurystomus gularis. Next base: position 145,213 of record VZZY01015648.1, read on the forward strand.
CAGTGTGTGTTGTGCATGCTATAAAACCCAGTGTCTACAGGTGTGGGTTACTGTACCATAAGGTGTGCAAGGAGATGAGTTTATGAGCACGATCCAACTAGGACAAGTGGCCATCAACAGGCAAAGTGTGTCAGGGCAACTTTCTCTGGAGATGTGGTGAATTCACAACATTCTTTTGAGGTAGAAATACAATTGTCTGCTACCATTCTTGGCAAAAGAAAAAACTGGTAGGGGACGGACACGACAATCATTGTTTCAGCAATGGTTTATTTTGTGGGTTGGTTTCCCACAATTTTGAATGTCTTAAGTACCTCCATTTTAGATTGTTTTTCATGTACACCTTAAAACATCTCAGCATATGAATGTACACACTCAGACAACTGGAGGGAGATGGCCCCAGAAGGAAGGTGCTTAAAAATCAATATGGACCATTGGAAAGCTCAGGCAACTTGATTGCTTCTGGTTGAGTCAGTGGCTGAATGGAAATGCAGATTCCCAATTTCCTGTGATGGTAAAATGACACCTAAGTGGAAGTTTATCTGGCCAGGTGGTTTTACAGCCAGAACAGAGGAAACATTTGCAGAGGACTCTGTATTTTTACAAATCAGTGTGCTGATCTGAGGTGGCCATAGCCTGAGCCCTTTAAGACTGTTCTTAACATTTAAAACTACTTTATTAACAACTATGAAGTTAAGCCTGTGTTTCAGGCACTCTCCTCCTAGCCCGTAATCTCCTTAATATTTTTCTTCTGGGAGATGCCCTTCCTCTCAGCTAGCCAAACAAGGTGTCTGGCCCCAGCCAGGACAATGAGTGTTCTGACTGTTTACTGTTGGGTGGTTTTGATCCTTGTTTAGGGAGTTTCATGTTTACTGATTCCTCCTTTGATAGGAGTAAAGTGCATGCAATGTGCCATCTCCAAATTAATTTTTAGTACCAGACAATTTAAGGTAAAAGAAGAGAAGGTATTCATTTCATCTTAATGCAATGACTATTTAAACAGTTACTATGTTTAGGAGTACAAAATAAGAGACAAATGCTTTATAAGTACCTAAACAGCAGCTTAGCTCCAAGAGGTTCACTGTCGGGTTCATCCATTTAAAAAGTTAACAGGATAATTTTATCACTTTCTATTTTCCTCTACATGATCTCCAAAAAACAGGCTTTTGATATGGGAACAAATCTATTTTCCACATGTGCATTTCTCTGGGATTCCTTTCAAATCAAATTCCCCTTTCTCTGCTTAGGGATAGACACAATAGAGTTCATGAATTACTGGAATAAAAATTTCAATTGTCATATCTCCCTAACAGATAAATGGTTACCAGTTTGTAAATGCTTTGTTGTCCCTTTGTGTTGACAGATAGTAAACAAAAACCTTTAGTGAATGCAAATGCAAAGCCTAAGGACTGATTTTCTAGTTAAATTGACTATAAATGGGTAACTGATCCTCAGTAAATGCAGTGCTTTGTGCTATGCTAGTGAAGCTTAGAGCTCCTGTAGTGCGTGGGAGGTTTCCAGAAGAAAAAAAACCAGCAATAAAATGTTGATTGATTAAAGCTATTAATGAATATGGATATGTCTTGAGAACTTTTTTCTGGAAAGGTTTCTCTCAGTTCCAGGATGGAAGACTATTTTGGAAAGGAATACAGCTCAGTAGAAGCACACTAGTGATTTTTCCTACCGGTTTGTAGCAGCATCAGGTTTTCCCACTATGCCACTGTGGGAATTGGTTATTCCAGACCAATTCTACTACAAATGTTTCTCACTCTCTGAATAAATAGGTATTCAATAGAGGAGAGAAAAAACCTGCAGGATTCCTGCAACTTTATGGCAGTGCCCGGATATGCCCTCTGTGTCTTCCTATGAAAGACAACATCAACAAAATCTTTTTGAAGGAGGAGGAATTCAAACACCTCAGCTTTGGTCATCTGGTGAGAACACATTTTTCCTCCACAGACTGGCACCCCCAGAAACGTATTCAAAGTATGAGCCTGAGTTGTTTGCTGAACTCCCCGACTGCTAGAGGTGCCTCTATCCCCAGGGACTAAAGGCAGCTTTGATTAACCTGCTCAGTTAAGTTCCTAAAGTCATATGGATTCAATCTTCTTTTTACACAGCACCTACTGTGGGAGAGCATGAGGCTCAGATCTACAGAGAGAATTTGATATCTAACTTTCTTGTTTAAAGAGACAAGCTCATTGATAACAGTAGGAGTGGGGCACATCGATATCTCTGGCTCTTCAAATTTGCTGGGTAGTGCTAATATCAAAGCAAATGACAATCTTCTGTCCCTCAGATTTTTGTTAATCTATGAACTGTTTTTATTATATGAGTGTAAATTCATTGTGGAAATATATGTCCCTCATTATTCCTTTTTTTTCATTGAAGTGCTAAAACATTAGGCTGCCTATTTTGTCTGACTTCTACAGATACATTTCAGTCGCTGCTGTAGCTTGCTAACTCTCCTTATTAGCATTTTGTTTGTCTGTGTTTTCTCTGGACCTTTTCATGGCTCTCCTCCTTGGCTAATAACAGTGTGGGAATCCACAAGCCAGCAGGACTCTTCCCACCTTGCAGAGTCTTGTGCGTGGCTGTCCGCTGCCAATGCACCTGCAATTACCCATTGCCGATGCACTAGCAGAGAAAAACTGTCTGGGATTATTATCTTAGGCATTGCTTTGCCTCCTTATTAATTTAAATGTAGGTGTTGCTTTGAAGGCCCCAAAGCTGTGCTGACAATCCTTGTTTTGTGCAATAATTCATTTCAATGTTTGTTGTTGCTGTTTTTCAGGGATGGTGGTGTTGTCAGATATCAGATTAAGTAAGTAAATTGCTGACATCTCTCCAGAAATACTGGATTCTTACAGAGTGAATTGGGCTACTCTTATTATTTACAACAAGAAAGGAAGGTGCAGCAACTCTGACTGTGTTACTCTTGTCAGCAATGAGCACTTCAATGAAGCAAGAGAAGGTCCTGTTTCCAGGATAATGGATTTCCCTACCAAACACAGCTGTTGCTAGTAGAAAGTGAGGAATGGATTTCCTAATGCAAGGGAAGACTTGTGCTTTTAAAATGTTATTAATCTAGAGTGAATAGAGATTTTAGGAGAAAGTGTTGTGTGAAATCAAACTTTAACCCATAAAATCTTGAAATGTTTTTATTTTGATAAAATGGGGATATTGGATTTTTGTGTCAACTTTATGTGCATGTGCGCAAAAATATAAATGTGTATAATAATAAGTACTTTACACAAAGAGGTTGTTTTATATAACATGAAAAAAACATTTTGGAAATTGTAAAAATAAGGTGTTGTTATGATTTTTTTAAATGCTACTTTAAAAATAATCAGAACTGCTTCTCAAATATTTTGTCGGGAGAAAAGCTGAAAGTTTTTTGTTACATAAGCAGTAATGGAAGCTCCTATCTTTAACTTGTAGCAGCTTTTCCAAACAGGATGAATAATAAGACTAGAAAGTCTTAGGTAATGCAGAAACTATGTTAAGATATTGTGAATTTTATTCCATAACTGCTATGATCAGAAAGCCTATTTTTTTCCTGTCAGCAACTGCTAAAGGCATTTATCTGCCTGGCAGATGTTCTAATATTTTCCCCTTCTGTTTTAGATTGGTCCAAATAAAAATTATATAGATAACACACAAAGGAGATGTTGAGCAGCCCAAATCCCAGGCTCAAACTTTGCAGCTGGGTTTGCAGCGCTTAGAAACAATAGACCTTGGACTAAACACCCAGAATGTTGGAAATATTGTGATTTCAGTGAAAGCTTATACTACTTCTTTGGTGTCAGCTTCACTTGAAATTCTGTCTCTTCTTTTGATCCTTTCGGTGCTCAGAGTTGGGAAACTTGGTGCAGAATTGCCAATTTGGTTAAAACTTTCTGCTAAGGTGGCTGTTAATTTTAACTAGTAGATGCAACCATAAATCACTGGGAAAAAACAATACTTTAAAAAATTGGGCTGCATTAGCATCTGTCACTGAATTAGCAACCAACCCTAGCTCCTTGAGGCAGATCAATCATACTGTTAGCAGATTCCATGATACTGTTCCACATCAACCAGTCTCTATCCATTATATCCTGCACAAAATATCACCCAGCTTTTCTCTTCTCTTCATGCTAATGCCCAAATGTTTAGCACAGCAAAATTGCTGGAAAAGTCTGCTCATAACAGAGAGGAACACCACCAGCATCAGGGCCACTTTTCAATTGTCCAGACAATGAGCACTGCCTTCTTTCACTGCATGCAAATTGGCTTGGAAAAGGAGAGACAGTCTTTCCTCTCAGGCAATCAGCACTGCTAAAGCCATCATGGGCTGATTGGTAGTGAATCTGAGACTGCCCTGTCCATTCCCATTCTCAAAACATTTATATGAGATTGTGGCCATGTCACATCTGGCCACTTAGGGAATCTGCAATAAGCAAAACCATTTCCCTTGCAGATGACAGATGGAATTGGGACTGATGAATATCACAATGAACTCTTCATGAATATTCTTATATCTTATTGATGTTAGAGCTGAAGCTGGTATTGCTTGAAGCAGACGGAAGGCTGTTTCTGAAAGCCTTAGGGAAGCAATATGGAGGAAGGAAGAGATTTTCAGCTTAAACAAACAAAAAAATGAATTTAACATATTTTCTGAGCCTCACAAATAGGGACACTCGAACAACCTCTTGAATGAATTTAAGGACAATAGTAACTGCTCAGATATCCTCAGGCTGCCATCAAGATAGCCACAGAAGGAAGGAGTTAATGGGTAGTATATCCATTTTCTTCATCAACAAGAAAAAGAGAGGATCTCCAAAGTCATGGGTCTTAAGTTTGTATGGCTGATTCTGATGGGAGGCAAGTGACCCTGTGCAGCATCAAGGTATCTATGCATGTTTACGTGGTATGAAATTACATGTATATCAGCTGAGGCTTGGACTGTGTATGTGTCAGTGAAGAGTGGAGAATGTCACACCAGTGTTCAGAAAGCTTATGTCATGGATGTGGTGGCTTAGGACCCTCTATTTTGACATGCAAACAGTTCTTACTGTATGCACCATCCAACCAATGTACTGTTAAGCTGGCAAAGCATTGCAGTCATACTTCTGCCCTGTTGATTTTTGCTCCCCTCCATCTCCTGTTTGGCTATCTGGTGTGCAGCCTCTTTTCAAGAACTGAGTCACACTGAATAACTGGAGTGCAGCTGCCACTTTTATAGTCCCAAGGAGCTCTGCAGCCAGCTTGAGGCCTTGTGATCAAGCTGGCAAAGGAGTCTATCAAGGGGACTGCTTCTCTATTCTCACTGAAAGTCAAAGTACAACGTTTCACCTCACTGGAAGGTGGTAAGTCACTGCAGATCAGTGAAATAAACACTCATTCATGAGCTGAATCTCATCTGGAGTCTTCCAGGTCTGGTGGTGGTCTGCTTGGCTTTTGAAGGAATGATGAAAAGCATGAACTCTGCTCCTCCAGAGACAGAAAAACTTTTTTTTTCATAGATCTGGGAGCAATTTTTGTTTTATGTTCACACTGAATTCTTCTGGGTTCTGAAGAAGCAATTCCTTCTCACCTCTCACCCAAAGGCTGGAGCTCAGAGCTGATGGCTGTTTTAGCTAAGGCTTGCAGCCTTGCCCGCAGCAAATGTAGTTCAAGTTCAACACATATTTGCTCCTCAGTAGTGTGCTGGAATGGCAGGACTCTGACTCAGAAAGCTGTCTGCAGCTTTCGGGAAAGTTTAACGCTGAATGGAATGGGTTTTAAATGAGCGAAAGGCGGTGTTGATGGAATATCTTCTACTGTACATCACTATGGGGTTGGCATCTCCATGACTAAGTGATTAAGAGTGCCTGGACATGCTATACTGAAGTTATATCAAACTAGATCTCAAATTGAAGAAATTCTGTTCATGTGTATGTGTTTTTCCTAGTAGATGAATGTTGTTGCTGAAACAAAAAATAGTATGAAGTTTGGAGGGAAGGTTGACCTGTTAGGAAGAGGGTACATCTCCCGTTTGCATTCTGCAGAGGTCTTGTCAATTAATGTTGCTGCAGTTCAATTCACAGCAAATGGACCTTGTGTCTCAGCTAATGCAACAGTTCTTGAAGTTTAAGCAGTTCAGTTTTATCTGAGTAAATGCAGGCTCAAACCATATGAATCATCTCTGGGTTTTTAAAAAGCAACTTTATTTAAAAAAATGAAAGGTAAATGACTTCAGATGGCAAACTGCATCAGGAGAGCTAAATAAGGAAAAAATATTGTTACAGTGACAGTAATATTAGCTGCCACAAACAAAATCAGTCAATAAAAGCACTTTGGAAAGTTAAAAAGCCAAATGAATAAATAAGCCTCTCCCTAAATTCAATATTCTCTTGTATAAAATATTAGCACTCGAACTAAAATCACCTCCTGAGTATAAGTATTTTTTTCTGTTTTATCAGCAGTCTCTCTCTTCCACCTAGTAAATTCATTTATTTTTTCAAAACTGCAGAGTGTTGCCAGCACTTTCCAATACACGTATATAAGATGATGTACCCTTCATCCACCCTAAATCTCTCATTCCACAGGTTATTGATTTAGTCATACTGCTGTAAAGACAAACAGCCAAATTCTCTGCCTTCATTGGACTCAAGTGACCAAAGCTTCTCTTGCTTGATGAAATCTGCCTCTGGTAATGAGGGCACTGGGGACTGTGTTTGCACGTGGCCAAGCATGAAGCCTGTGTTAGGAGTCACTTGCCCACCATCCTGTTGGCTCACAATTAAGGTTATGGTCTGATGCAGGCTCAGTCCAGGCTGCAGAGGCTTTCTGAAGGGGGAAAAGCTAATCTTTGTCTGTAAACCCAAGAAGTCCATCACTAAGAACAAGTAAAGGCAGGGAAGAGCTCTTCGCCAGCAAATCTATCCCAGCTTGCCTTTTTCTAAGCAGCTGAAGTAATGAAGTTGAACAGCTTGTTGGCTAATAGTCAGCAATATGGGTAATGAAAAACACCCCTGACTGGAATGCTTACATTTGGTTTGGGGTCCTATATTTCTATTAGGAACATGGAAATCCCACCTAAACTATCAGTGCTGTGAAGAGTTAGCACTGTCTACATGAAGATTAAGATTTTCTATCACAAAAATATGGAGTTATGTGGGTGATCCTTCATGTTGCTGATGACTCTGTCCAGCAGTGTGAGTCACCCAGCTTATCTCCTTTCTTGAGTAAAGCCTTATAAGTGTCATTACCCTTAACTCCTTGTCTGCAGGAGATTGCGAGGTGTGTGTTTTCATGTGCTTTTGAACACACTTGAATCAACAAGGCTCACCCTGCACTTTCTATCTGCAAGATGCACTTGAATTTTGAGCGAAGTTTGACCTAATTGTTTGAGAAATTTTGACCATGCCTTCCAAGTAAGAGGCCAGGTCTTCTGGTAAGTGATCCAGCCTTCCTCCACCTCCAGAAAGGGTTTCTGTAGCTGTGTCAGAATCATATAATACTAGGTTGGAAGTGACCTCAAGGATCATCTGGTTGGACCTTTTGGCAAAAGCATGGTGTAGATGAGATTACTCAGAAGGTGGATTCAAAGAGGACACCCTAATCTCAGTAAAAGAGAGTATGGCTGCTTGTGCAAGGCATCTTCCTCTTGGGAGTACAAAAAAACCTTCCTGTGTCATCCAGCCAACCTCTGCTGCTACTTACAAACTTCTGTGCTAAGCCTTTAATTTATAAACTTTCTGTCACCCAGAATTGTCATAAATGAGCAGGAAGAAGCAAGAGCAGAACAGTTCCTAGCTGTCAGATGCGGCTGTGGTTTGCCTCTTCTGGAAGCAAACATAACCTGAATGTTTAAGAAACACCTGCAAAGTGTTTTGTGGTCAGGAAGGAAAGCTGGGAAGATAAGAGGTCATGGTACTTTGCTTTTCCTTCTCAGAATAACCTATTTCATAACTCTTATAAGACAAAATTCAAAAGGAGGACATAGGACAGATGGACTTTTGAGTAGAAGGAGAAGCAGCTGGTCCTCTGGCACATACCAAATGCCCTAATGCCCGGGTCCTTCACAATGAAGGAGACGTATTACTTCCCCTTTATCAGTATGTATCCATTCCTGGATCCAGAGCCACATCAGCCCATTCCTGCAGCAACCCAGCAAACAAAAAAGAACTGTTTGCAGTTCACCTTCAAATACCAGTTAGTACCAAATTTGATGGTTTTTTGTTTGTTTATTTTCTCTGACAAGGACATCTGTTTACTAGAACTCATCTCCAGCTTTAGTGAACATCAAAAGGGATGTCTTTGTGACTGCAGCTGGATTTAGATTGTATAAAGCCCTTCAACTGACTATTTAAATCTCTTTATCTTTTCTGCATCCCTAATCGCTAAATAGAGGTGGGTTAATTTTAAATGCATCTCCGGATTTTGCAAATTAATTTAACATTACTGTTCTAACTTGTGTTTCCTTTGGGGTTAAGTGTAGCATTTATTGATTTTTAAAAAAAACCCAACAAACCAAAACCATCAGAAAAGATCTATCCTAAAATACATACGTGTATTCTTTTCTTCCATAAAAGTAGGTATCTAGAGAGGTGAGGGAAAGTGAGTAAATTGGGGGGGAATTCTTTGTTATTCCTCTCCTCATAATCTCAACCAGCATATGCTTAGTCTCGGGAAGATCTGATTTAAGAGCACTGTGCTTCCATGTTGTATGTCTGTATGACTGTTTATTTAGTTTTGAGTTGATTGATTAGGAAATAAGTGCTTTTCAAGTTGACAGTATAAATAATGAAACTTTATTAGTGATATATGTGACACATTTAACAATGCTAATTCTCTGTACTGCTTTGTATAATTCACTTGCCTTTTTCAGTAGGCTGTAAACAATAGAAGGTTTGAGGGAAATTGCTAATTTGTTGGCTTTTTAAAAGGCAATGGAAAGGAATCCAGAATTTAGAAATATTTCCAGAGTGCCACCTAGTGGAAAAAGAAGTGAAGCCACAAGAAAATTGAACTCAAAATACAACTTCGGAGAGTATGTTTTAATACACAGAACTGTCTCTTCATTTTCCTCAACAGATAAACATGAGCAGCTACTAATGGCTTTTATGCTGTTTAGAGATAATTGCAAAGCTTTAATTATTCTTTTTTTAATTTGTATTAAAAATATACTTATGGTAGATATAATGAAAATGTATGCCTTCTCTGCTTTAGCTTTTTGAAAAAATAACAAGTGTCTGGCCTGAGCCCAGACTTAAGATTTGAGTTAATCATCTTGTGTTCTCATGCCTCAAAAGCTTTGTCATATTTGTGGTTATGACAGACTAATTGCTACCCTTAAAGCAGGTTTCTGCTGCGACTTAACATCTCATTACACAGATAATTTTGAGAGTGTCCAAAAAAGCACAATTCTGCTTTCTCTGCAGATGCCAGTTTTGCACGTGGCCCTAGATTTGATGGGAGAACACCAGGAATTAATCAAATTCTTCTCACCTGAAGGTGCCTAGAAAGTGAGCAGGGCTTGGCTGGTGCAAGCTGGCATAGCTGGAGGGCTGGGAAAGTGAGCAGACCAGCCTGTGCCTACAGTTATTCTTGCATCTGTCTACCTGTCCACTGTGCATAGATTGAGTGTAGTGTTTCATAACTCAAGACAGCCCCTTGTTGTTGTTTTTGTGAGGTCCCAGGCTTTTACAAGTAAGCCTTACAAATTTGGCAGCCTGAATAAACCTGGGGATGCAACCTTCACTGCCTTTAGTGCTGAGGTATGGAGCAGGGCCCTCGCTGGCCCTTCCAAAGGTGCCTTTCTGAGGAGAGATCACACCTGGACAGGTATGTGCATTTCTTCTGTTATTGCTGCCTTCTGGAAGGGGAGTCTGGGGATCTTAAAATAACAACTTCTGCTCCTACAGTTTACTTTATGAGCAATTCCTGTCAAAGGATGTTAGGGCTCTGGTTGCATGTGTCCCCTAGCTTCATTAGCTTGGTAAAGATTTACAGCAATATAAATTCTGAGAACTGGATTTTGTACCCGATATTTCTGTACTAGATGTTTTGGTCTTTCCAGTGAAGAGCAGAAAAATCAAGTCTACTTCAATTTCATTTCTACCTGCTGCTAAATCAATGTTTCTCAAATTTCTCCTTTACCTATGGTATATTGTGGGGAGTAATATAATGTCAGAGAAGAGCCATAGCTATATTCACAATGACTGGCTTTGGAATTTAGAAATGTTTTCCGTAAGCAAGTCGTCTGGATGGGTTATATATGTCTTTAAGAGACTGATTTTGTCTGTGGTAAAAGTAATGTTTATGTAATGGAGGCTAAATGTAGTGTATTGTTATGCCCCTTTGGTATACAACACTGGTGTTTATTGATCTCAAGATGAGATAATAAGAGAGGAATGACAAGGAGACTCTGATGAGAAAAGCAATGTGAAACCGAGACAGGAAGATTTTTTTTTAATTTTTTTTTTTTTAAATTCCTTCTGAATTTTGCATAAGCTGTGAAGGAGAAGACTCTTAAAACAGCACTAGTGAGCAATTAGCAGGGAAAAGGAGTAGGAACAATGTGGTGTGCAAAGTACTGCTTCCTGCCCACTTTAAACCAAGCTCTGCCTTTGCCTTTTTAAGTAAAACAAACTGCAAAATTATGTAGAGATCACCCTTGCAGCCTGCATGTTTGCAAAATCAGAACAACAGTTTGTCAAATAAAGTGTTTAGTTACAGCATGGAGAGTCCTATTTCCAATATGCTTCTAAGCTCTTGTTGGCAACGAGGGGAGAGAAACGGGTGAAAAGGGAAGAAGCATAGAGGAGGTATTTGGGTACTTTGGTACTAGTGGAGGCTGTGTTTTCTAATGAGGTCAAAAAAGTAGATGGGAGTGTTGTCTGCACTAGAGTGTATTGTGATCTTTACAGGTAGATATTTCCCTATACCTAAGGACTCTTAAATTCTTCTGCGAACATATTAATCATCTGTTTCAAGGTGTAGTGTAGGAGACATTTTCCTTTAGTTGTATTATTTTCTAAAAGAGGAGCTCTAGCATAATAACTTTATATTTTTATGGTTCTTGGTACCATGTAGAGTGGGTTTGATACGCGTGTTTGACTGAAATCTGGAAGGAAAGAGGGATAGGAATGGGACCCATGAATCGTTCTGACCTGTATCCATGAGATATAACTGCAGGAGTTCAATTAAGCAATAAGGATCGCAATCTTCTGAGAGTTGCAGTTTGGATCCTATTTCCATGACTGATGTGCACGCATTCAAATGGCTGCAAGTGGGAATCATAAATAACTTCCCTATCACAAGCACAGCTCTGGGAGACAATGATAATGGGTAAAGTTGCACTTTTCCTGCATTTTTTTTTTTCCTGTTTCACTTCTGCTTTCACCATTGAGGTTGATTCACTCTGCTGCAGTTTCAAACAGATGTATTAGATTCTTTTATGTTGAGTTTTGAAACCACCTGGTTAGAGAAATATTTTCAGTTTTCACTCTCATTGCAAAGTCATGCCTACTTGAATCTTGCTATGTTCCTGATGGAGTGGCAAAGGCTGACAGACAGTGGTCTTGTAGAAGCAGGATTTCAAACTTTGTGCACCTGGAAAAAAAGAGAAATTTGTAGTTCTAGCTTAGTGACAAACAGTTCTTGAACTCTAGAAGATCCTCTGGTGTTTGACTCAAAGTATTTCATGTGTTTTCTATAGAAAGAAAACATCCTAAATCATGTCAGGAGATGTCTCCAGTTGATTAGTTGTGGGTATTTTTAGTCCCTCTGAGCCTAGTTTTATTTCACTCATGGGAACAATTTATACAAGCAGAAGAACACACATGGCCTTGAATTATTTTTGTTTAGCTAATATCTCTAAAATATTTTTGTAAGTGTTTAAAATATGTGACCTGCAAAAAATATATGTGGAAATACAGTGTGATAGAAAGGTTTGTGTGTCATTTTTGCTTGTTAAACTAACTGAGCAGGACAGAAGACACCTTCTATTGCATCAGATATTCTTACCTTTCCCCTTCACCTCGTCCGTCACTGTCAGTGCAGATGAGTGCTACTTCACTAGCTGTCGAGCCTGGGAGTTCACTTGCATTTCTCAACATATTGCTTCTAATGTGGTGCTTTCTAATATCCTATTTACACCATCTTTACCAGTTTTTTTCTGTTTTTTACTAAGATGGTCAATGTTGTTTTTAAGAATCTGTTACTGACTGCGATTTTTCATAGCTGTCATTAAAGAGTGATGAGTTCAGGCCAAAATACTGTGAAGTTAATGAAAGTCTTTGCATTGATTTTCATACTTTCCAGTGTCTGTGCTGTGCATTCATTTGAATGGACATTAGATCAATCCCCTCAGAAAGCTCTCTAAGATTAGCCAAAAGTGGAAATTAAGGTACCATGGAAACAAAAGGCTCAAATATAAGACACAGTTGAGAAACTTCATGTTGCAGATGAATTTACTTAGCTGACTTTCATACAAACACAAATATAAGAAAAGACACGTTAACCTAGGTGTTAGTGTAAGGCTTCTATCTTTTTAATTACTCTAGACTGTGTAAGAGAATTAGTCTGATAAATATTTCATTAGCAACTGTAATAAAATATTGATTCCAATTTCTCCATTAATCCATATTACTTTGATTGTGTAATTTTCTCACTTTTAATAATTTAGCAAAATCTTTTATTGGGCACTTCCCTCCCTAACTACTCCAGGGATTGGATGTGTGGGGGAGATCACTGTGGAAAGATATTTCCCGCCCTGTGCCATCTCTTCTAATTCAGCTAATTACACATCATGTCATAACCTCTGGCTTGATCTTATTTTTTTTGATGTAAATATAAACTAAAGAGTTAACCTTTTCTTGAAGAAAACCTTCCCCCACACTTTCAAGCCTCCAAAATGGCTGTTCATAACATGAGCTACTTAGCACAGAGTAATATTTCTGAATTGAATGTTATGCAAAAGAATCCAAATCCCTTTTCATGGGGAAATGCAAAGCACTTATTTCAGGGAAAGGCTGGCATATTTTGGTGAACCTAGAGGCCTGAAAGAAAAGCCAAAGCAACAGCTAGATACAAAGGACGACACAGAATAAGTAAGATACCAAAAATCTTGTTCCTTTGCCTTTTATCGTGTAAATATGGTTGTGTATCAAGGTTAACGATCAGGATATCTAATTGTGCTCACACAAATCTTTACAATAATAGGTATTTTTTTCTTTAAAAAAGCTGAAGTCAAAGTGTTTTGACTAAATATGTTGACCATTTGCCACTATTTGCAATTGCAAAGTATGTGTTTAATCTCATAATATTTTCAGTAGTATATTAGCACAAAATCTGCTTATAGCCTCCAATTTACTTTCCTCTAAAAAGTCAGAGTATAGGGTGGCTCTACCAATTCCTCAGTGGTAACTGTGTAATTGCATGTTAATAAACATATAATGGTTAAATACAAGTTAAATACTGAGTAAATGCTTGAAAAATGTATATTCAGCTTGATCTTCTAAAATCTGGTGTAAATGGCTGGTGGTAATTCTCTTGCATTTAATTTCCTTGGAAGTATTGAGCTTATTCTTTAATTCCACTTAGTACTGAAGAAACCTGCTGGAACTTGAAGTATTTACAGCAGAAACATCATAAATATGGAAACAAAGACATTAACTATACCAAAGTCTAACTGGCAGACTTTTGGGACAGTGTCTATGGCACACTCTTGGTTATCACACGTGAAAGTTGTAGTTAATGCCCAATGTAGCAGCTAATTTCTGCCACATGGTATTTGTCTGAGAAATTAGCCTGGGACTGAGCCAGCCAGTGTTGTGCACAGTGTTTCACTAAGTTTGTAGCTCTATTAGTTTGAAGTCAGGAGTTCAGACATGGCCTTGACAAACATGTGATTCTGTGCTGCACTGCCTGTCCCGGGAAGCTGTTCAGTTTTTCTATATTTAACAGATGAAAATATCTCCAGAGTTCATCAAACACATGCTCAAGATATCACAAGCTGCAGCAGGCAGCTGTGAGCTCTGTAGTTCAAGGTGAATGGGACACTAATTAGTAAGTATATAGGGTTATCAGCACACTCAACACCCACTTTTTTGAACAGAGGAGGAAAATAGCCAGGAGAAGGAGGGCCCTTCTCCAGCTGCCTCCAGCTCCACTGTGGTTCTCACTGCTCTGTCTACCCATTGGCTTCCTGGGGCTAGTACCAGAGAGGGCTACTGCAGACACAGCTGTGAGCACCAGGGGAGCCTTTCAGGGTTGGCTGGCATGGGGCAGAGCCAGGTTACCCCTGGAGGAGGTCAGACTGACTCTACTTTGTCCCCTTCCAACCACTTCAGACACGGTGAAAGCCTGGTAATGCAGCAGGCTCCAAGAACACTCGGCAGCCTCAGACAGTGGGAACTACCCTCATGCCAGCAAAAACTAGCAGAGAGCAACAGCCAGCTGACAAGCACCCTCTCTTCTGGTGTCAGCAGAAATTGAGGGCAGAGGAAAAGAAACTTGCTGGAACACCGAGTTGAGTAATAACCAGGGAATGATGCTTCTTAAAGTGGGAAAGAGCAAGATTAATGTGCCTTTTACCAAGAGATAACACTTTTGCAATTACTATTCAGTATCTAGAAGTCCCTAATTCAAAATACAGATAATTTACTGTAAATCTTTCCACTGACTGCCCTATTTTCAGTAAGTCTTGGCTGTAAATTTAATAGCTGCAGGAAAACTCAGTTCAATGTATGTAGAATCACACCCATCTCAAATATATTCTTCTTTCCAACAGCCATTCTTTCAGGACTCAAAACCACTTTTTTTTGGGTATGAATCCCATCTGTATAATTTTGAATTATCCAAGATAATCCTCAGGGATAGAATTAAAAGCCATGTTTGATGAGATTGGTTCTTAACTTCCTTGTCATTTGGCTATCAGGAACATCGATTATTTAGATGGCTTTAAGTCTGACAGCCCATATTCCTCGTAAATCCAGAATTAGTAACTCCATGTTCACAGAGATCTCAGACTAATTTTTTGTCGAGACTTTTGAAAAGCTAAGTTATGCAAACTCATCTGTGGTTCAATAGTTTTTCTGTCTCCTCCTATAACAGAGCTTTTCATTCTTATCCAGCTGATTCTCCATTGCATTCCTCCTACTACAATATATTCTCCTTAGTTTGCAGTCAGGCATTTGCAGTTAATGGGAGGGAAGGTGAAAGCTTCATGCATCACAGAAGTAGTATAAGAAGGAATGAGATACTCGGATGACAAAGCAGTAATAAGTCTAAATGAAAGGATGGTACAATTATCTGGGAATACTCAAGGAAATGTACAGAAAATCACAAAGTAAGGTTCTGTGGGTATGGAGAAAAGTGAAGCTGCCTTCCAGTGGGGAAAAAAAAGACAGTACTCTGTGGGACTCACGCCATTCTCTGTGGAATGGGTGTTTCTTTGAGCTTGAGGTGAAGACGACTTTTAGTTCAGTTGATGCAGCTCCAGCTGTGTCCTACTGAGGTTTAATTAGCTTCATACAAAATGCAAACAGTGAAACTGCAAGCCTGAGATGGTTGCTTAATAAACCTTTGGGAAGCTGGGATTGATAACTGGAATGACCCAGTGACATTACAACAATTTTCTTTCTTAGAAAAACACAGCCATAGTATTCTCAACTTATAAGACTGAGTAGCTTTTTAGAATGTCTCTCTAGTTAATACCAAAGCGCAAAGTGATGTTAACCATGATAATAAGATAGCAAATGCTGATGGAAATTTGATTGCAAATGAGTGATTTGTGTAGCAAATAAGAATTACATACCCTAATGTGTTAACCAAGTAAGAATCAGAAATCACTTGGGAAATTAACGTGTAAAGTAGACAAAATAAAACATTCATGACTGGTTCCTGGAAGTTTCTGTTTCTTTCCCAATTGTCAAGCTATACGATGAAGGTTTCAGTAAGGGAAGTGAGAACCCACCTCTTCTGCATCAAGTTTGTTCACAGGAAACTGTTTTTAGTTCTAGAAACAAACTGTGCCTGAATTTCTAGAGTAAGCCTGTGGTTCTTGTAACCACCTCAGACAGACCTATTCATTCAGGCATTAGCAAACATCAACCCCACAGCTGTAGTTGCTTCCGTAATATTTCCAGCTATATGTTACCCAAGTTTAAAATATGCTGTCACATCTGAACACTTGAGAAACCCTTCAGAAACACAGTGATCTTGATTAGAAATCTCATTACCTGAATATTTTCTTTGATAACCATCTTTTTTACTAACTTTCTATGCTACAGCCCTTTCAAACCCTCTGAAGTACCTTTTCTCATACTGTCATTTGTATCTTCAAATAGCAGAATCTTGTGATCTTGGTAGCTAAGCAAAGCCAGTGTCCTACTGCTGTAAGCACTGAATAAATACTCAAAATGAGACCCTGACCTCCCTAGACAGGCTGCAATTTGAAGGGATGAGGCAAAAAGAAAATCCTACATTTGTCATGTTGAATACAAAATTAATTGCATGAATACATAGACTAGCTGCCTCACTGCACATAGGAAACCTCTGGCAAGACAGACATTGCATGTGAACCTCCTGAGTCCCAGTCCAACATCTTATCCGTTCTTCTGTCATGCAACTCATGTTGCCCTTTATGAGCGGTCTGTGTTCCTTAGACAAAAGCTGGGAGGAGTTTACTTGACAAAGAAGGCAAGGCATAAGGTTTAATTTGTAGTTTCCCATTCTTTTCTTTTCCTTAATAGTAGATAAAAATTGTTTTAGAGCCTATTAATGAATCCAAACCTTTATATAGTGCTGTAATTACTTTGATGTTAAGTGTCTAAAACCACAGACAATCTGTCTTTTACATGGTTTAAATGCAAGTAAAGCCCTTATTTCTCCAGTAAATCTTCTGTTCTTCTAACAGAAACTGATTTTAAAATCGGGAGGGTAGAGAGGAGAAAAAAAAAAGGTCATTGATATTCTTACAAGCTGTCTGTAAAGTATTATTCTAAAAATAATTGCATTTTCAGCTAATCAAAGATGTGTTTAGGAGTACTTGGGCTGCAGAGATTACACATTCAAGATTTAGATGGAGCTTTCAATAGCTGTATGCCTGAATCTTTCAAAGAGGTCAGGATATGCTATTCAGTGCAACAGATTCTTATTTTCTGATCATGCTTAGACTGAGAGTTGCTTTAGGACATAACCCACTCCCTTTCCCCTCCACACCTCTCTCCTCTACTAGTTCTCAAGGCGCTGAGGGAAGTTAGTAATGGCTAAACAGTAAAATTAATTTAACCCCATGTGATATCTGGCAGATGCTGATCAGAAGTTAGACAACCCAAATTCCATACTGAGTCATAATTTTTTTAAAAAAATGTTCTATATAGTAGAACGATGTCCTTCCAAAACAACCAAAAATCATCTAGAGAATCTTCACCCAGAGTTGTTTCCTTTCTCTCTTCCTGGGATTGAAGAGATTAATTAAAATCAAAGACAATCAGTTCATTTATAAACTCAGCAGAATTGTGACAAGACAGTTCCACAGTGCTAGGAAAGGCAAAATTATGAGACCTATCTGCCTCCTGGTGTCTACTTCCCTTGACACTTGCACACCAATGTCAGGACAGTCCAACAAAAAGAAAATCTTATGTTGTTTTCCAGGCCCATTTAGTCTTTGGGATTATGCTGCCACAGGATTTTGCATGACAGTAGCTCTGCAATTTCTTTTTCATTAATATTACTCAGAGAGAAAAAACATAATATATGCTGATCAGAAGTTCACTTCCCTGTTTGCTCCCTGACAGTTTAACAGAAATGATAATCCAAGCTTAGGCAGACATTACAATGGAAATCCTCCAAATGAAACAGAGATTAGTGACTTCTGCACAGATAAGAGTACATTTTCTGTGATCATTTAAGTGACACTTTCTATATAAGGGGAAATATACATTGAAGTGCAGTGTTGCTACTTGCTTCAAGATTTGCTGACAGTTCACTCAGTCTGAAATGTAAGCTATAATTCTATCTGAATGTTAAGAGTTAAGTTTATCTTTGTCACCATCATCTTCAAACTAGCTTCTTTAAGCAGTCTTCCAAGATTTTTGCTTTGCATGTGTGAAGGGCTTTGGAGGTGGTGTCCTTCACCAGGCTACTTGAGCTTTCCTGCTGTGCTGAGCAACAGCAAAGTGTTTCAAAGAGGCTGGAATATCTGATAATTGAATTGGAAAGTCCCCTTCATGTGGTGTGATAGTATGAAGCAGATTCTTCTTCAGAGACAATGTAATTTAGCAGAATTTGAACCTCTGCTTTCTGGGCTGTTACCTCCTTTTAGTACAAGAGGATAAGATTCTTATTTTGTCCTCCCTTTCACATGAAGCAAAATATGAGAGCAGTGAAAAATAGGGTGAGGATTCCTTAGTATTCTGCTCACATTGTGGCAACTGTATAAACGCTCCTCCTGGTTGTGCATGAGCTAGAGCAGGGGTCCTCAAACTACGGCCCGCGGGCCGGATACGGCATTCTTTTTCCTGTTTTTTTGTGCACTACTACAAATAAAATATGTGCAGTGTGCATAAGAATTCGTTCATTTTTTTCCAAACTATAGTCCGGCCCCTGACAGTGTCTGAGGGACAGTGAACTGGCCCCTTGTTTAAAAAGTTTGTGGACCCCTGAGCTAGAGTAACTCCAGCTGAGACTGGTGCCTTATGGAGCCACACTTTTCCATGAGCTGCAAAGGAATGATCAAACAAGCCTGAAAGGATGATCATTCTTTCTTCTCTTCATGGATAAGGCAAAAATTACTTCTGGAATCAAAGAACTGAAGACATGAAGAATTGCTGAGATGAGAGACTCGCTCTGCAGCCTCTGAAGTGTCTCCAGTGTGCTATCTTGGCAAGCTGTGTGATGCTGGCACATCTGGAAACATGAGCAGGAGGGAACACATGCAGGGCTCTACTCCAGTGAATGTGTAGCCCTATGAGAACATGTCCTGACTGCACCCCTGCTCTGCTCCAGTCTCTTTATGGCTGTTTAGTTGATCTGTTGATCCACTGCAACATGAAGTCACAGAGCACAGAAAATGAAATAGAAACAAGCAGAAATTCAGGTGATCTTGAGGAAGGTTAGTTGTGGGCCTCTTCTTTAGCATATAAGATCCTCCAGGTCTGACTGTTGAGAGGTTTTTGTTCAATTTGTTTGCTTGGTTTTCCATCATATAGTTCCTTCCTTTGCAAATGGACAACATCAGACCTCAAAGATGTATTTCATACAGCTAAGCTTAAGGAAGAATCTGCATGAGGGTACCTTACTGGTTTTCAAGACACATTTAATCAAGGTGAGTGGCAGGAAATCAGAAGGAAATCTGTCCTGGCCTTGATCTTCCAGTTCATCTCCCACAGTATGAAGGATTTTGTAATGAACATTCATGAATCACCTTATTCACATTTCACTTGTACTTGCTTATAAAAATACAGAGTACATTTATTGCTAATTAATTAGCAATGACTTTATTATATGGAGCCAGTTGAAATTTACTAGAAGTCCGAAAATGTATCTTATAGATAATTATGTAATAACTATTTTCATAGAATATCAAGTGCCTTTACTTGGTGTAGGGGGTAGGGGAGGGCAGAAATGGAAAGACATAATGTTCTCTGAGTGTTCTGGTCTCAAGATGAGCTATTTCAATAGTGGGGAATAGTAATGAGTAAAAAATTTTTAAAGTATTAAAAAGCTATGTTCTTTCTTACTGTATGAACTAACCCATAGAGGGTTTATAAGATTGTAGCAGAAATGCTGAATTATCATAATTTTGATTTTCATATAATTTTTTTTAAAAAAGTGATTGTTTCACGTTGTTGTAAGCCAACTAACATTTAGGGCTTGCAGGGCTATTTATCTTAAGTGGAAGCACTGATATCAGTCAAATAGCCTTTAGATCTTTTTTATTATTAACTTGAGTACAGCATGCCTGGAAAAACAATGGCTGTCAATTTCTTTGTGCAGAAATCCCCACCTGTGTGACTCTAGTGAGCTCTGTGCCAGATAAAGCATCTTTTCTTCCTGTTATGTTCTCACAGCTCTATCATCCAACTTGTTGCTACTTCTGAGATGTTACCTGAGCTACATATTTCATCCCCAGCCACACAGCAAACCATTCACACCATTTTGATCCTCTTCATCTCTAGGTTTTTCTGTTGAACACAGTCTTTTTTTAGCCTGAAAGTAAAAGCGTCATTCTTGGATGAATCAGTAGAATCTTTGATTCTCCAGCTTCTATTTACGTAGTGGTAAATGACTCTTATTACTTGATAAAAAGCAGTAATTGCATTGAGCACCTTCCACCATAAGAAGTTGGGGGAGTTTTTGATGTATTTTCTATTCTACTTCTCTAAGGCAGGGTTATAGAATAGTTTATATAGAATAATATCTTAATCACTGAATGTGAAAAAGTTAGCTGGAAGGGTGTTACCAGGGTACCACAAATGTCTATGGGACAGTTCTTGTTTGTTTAATTATTTGTTCTGAGAAATGGGACTGGATGAATAAATGAAACAACAGGTTTGATAACAGTTCCTAAGACTTCAACCTATTTGATCAAAGACTAATTTTGAACATGATGGGGCATGACCATGTTGGACATAGGACTGGTTTCATATGGCAATAGAATGTCTGTACTGGTTTCTCCTGAAAAGTGTTTTAATGGTGGTGCTGCTAGTTTTTATTGTATATTTCAGTTACTGCATCCCTAAATTTGTTGATCTGATGTATAGTTTTGGTGGGAAGCTGAAAATTTACAGTTCTCACAGAAAGCAATGCTTTTCCTGGGGGGGGGCGGGGGTGGCACAGCCGCTCGTATGACAAAAAAATTTTCAAATTCAAGAAGAGCTTACTTTGACCTGCATGTTGTTAGTGTTGTTTAAGAGCCTTGGAAGCAAGAGAAGAGGCCTTTTCTGAAAACTAAGGCACCTGAGTTAGCTGAAATGCCTTGAGTTTTGACATTCTCAAGTAGAAGTTCACTGCAATACTTTTCTCAAGTCTCAGTTGAAGGAACATCATAGCATACCATTTACGCTTCTCTCTTATCCAATAAAAGAGAATCTGTGTCATTTTATGACTGGAAGAGATATTTTTTAGCTTTAAATTATCTGGACTTTATATCCCCTTCCTTTTATATGAATCAATAAGTAATTTGTAAACTAAAACGCTAGATCTGGTTGGATGGTTTGTATACAACAGCTGTGACAAAAGACAAAGAGAAAATGGCCTGGAAACAGTCAGCTCAGAAAATACTCAGAAAACAGCAGCTGCATCTAATTGATTTGGTTGGGTCTGTATTTTATACAGGTTAGCACTAGAACTGATCCCAGGGAGTTTTTCGCCTTTCATAGCATGTATTTAACCTTATACACATGAATAGATTGCAAAAAAACAGCCCAATGTGCAGACATAAGACAAGTTCCCTTCAACAGACACAGTTTCATCCATTACCTGTTCCCCAATACATACTGCATTTGTTACTAGCAACCTCTAGGTCACAAGCCACCTAAAAGGGGCAGGGATATGGATTAGTTCTGGTACTGCAGCTGTAGCACTTTGGCATTGCAAATCACAAACCTTCCAGATGATGGAGGAGCTTCTATCATAAAGTGGCTTTAAGATCATGAGTTTTAAAATGTGACAATGGATTCAAAGTCTCTTTTGTCTCTGCCTACTGTAAAGTGGATGAGCCTTCTGCTGATACTGTTTCTTTTCAAGTTGTTTTTTTTTCTACAGGTCAAACTCAAAACACTTCTGGATTATTTTTTTTTTTAAGAGGTCAGCCTTCATGTATTTAGTCATGTAACTCAAGGAACTATTTTTTTTTGGAAAAAAATACAATAGAAAACAAAAGACCTCTGTTTCACAAAAGTAGTAAGAGTTGACTAAATTGTGGCAACTTTAGCTCATGCCAATCTGGCTCAGTCATATAATTTAAACATTTTTGCAAGTAACAAAGTAGGAAACTATGTTGCAAAAACTTCAGTAACACAGAGAAGGGAAAAAAAATAAATAAAGCAGAAGGGATTGCAGTGATATTTTTGTGTTTAACCTGACAACTTTTCAGGACATTGCTGAAGTCTCCTGTACTAAAACTGATTTGAATTAGCATAATCCCATTTTATCCACGAGTTTACTAGTCTAGTTACTGTCTGTCAGCCTGTCTTTCATTAGTTCTGTTTAGAAAGATTTGAATTTGGGACACCTGATGCTGGGTAGTGTTGGATTATGCCTCTTTTCTTTTTTTTTTTT